>LR736883.1:5604698-5638206 GCA_902654985.2 Oryctes borbonicus
ACAGTATCCAGCCTGAGCTAGCACTCCGTGTCAGTTAAAAGTGGTACCTGAAATAAAAGATATTTTGGTCACCTCAACATTATAAAATATAGTATGCAGTTGTGTTATAGCGACGTTTGTCCTGTTACTCTAATTTACTTGTTCGTCATTAACAATAAAGATATAACGGAGTAGTCTCTACGTATAAGAAGCTATAATTTAATGTATCTGCATCTGTCACAGTTAAAAAATAAACACATGATCGTAGTTCCATATAAGCAACGTGAAAATACTATTTACCATCATAAGTTTTATTGATGATCTAAATAAAACAATATATTAACATAAATAAAGACATTTTATTCCTAAATTAGAGGTCGTATAAACGCTTAATATTTACATATATTACCTAATCAAACATTTAGGATAGTTAACAAAATAAAAGCGAACGCCTTCCAATATATGTAATATTCCGGGCAGTAACGTTTGCGATGTCGGATGATCTTTCATTCTTAGGAATACGGACTTCAATTTTTTGAAATTCCTTCGACTTGCATTTCAATGCCCATCTCCTTCATGTCGGACACTACTCGTTCTATCGTCCACCGTATATCACTATCGTATGCCTCCCATAACTCTTCGTCTGTTAGCATCTTAGTGTCATTACCTTCCGAAGCCATTCTAAAAGTAGAAATTCGTATCGTTATAATCATTATTAAATATTGTAATTTGAAACAATGAAAGCTTCGAAATTAAAGAAAAAGCAAACAATATATAAAACCATAAATATACATTTCTATTGACTTAAAATATTCACATATGAATAAATCGTGAAATAAATATTAATTCTAAGCAGTCGAATATGAAAACTAAGTAAATTATAAAAACTAAAAGAAAATAGTTATGAGTAATATGATGTGAAGTGAATACAGTTGAAATGTCACTACTACTAGCACAAATAGACAGAATAATGGCAAAGAGGCAAACAAAACCTGTTCTATACTCCTGTCTAACGCTCATGTGACCTGTTTATAGAATCATTCATTGGAGGTTTCCAAGATTGGGATAATTAGGCTACTACGTCATGAGTTTCGAGAAAAGTTTTTCTTTGTGTGACCTAAATAAACATCTCTAAACATGTCATTAATACAATCCTCAATTTCTAATATTGCTTGCAATAATTAGCCAATATCATTAGACTACTACGTCATGAGTTCCGAGAATAGTTTCTCTTTAAATGACCTATAATAATAATAATAAACATGTTTAAATATGTAATAATTAGACTACTACGTCATCAATCGCGAACTATGCTCTGAATTAAACTGTGGGCGTGATTTTGAAACACGGGGCCGCTATCTTGGAAATACGGCGCCGCCATTTCGAAACATGCTTAACATATTGCCTCTGTTTGCAAAACATGTTGATGCCCCGGGAATCATATTTTTAGATAGAATAATAAAACCAGAAAGTCAAAAGATATATTTATTTGTTATATTAGCAATGCATAAAATAAATACAAAATATGATAAATTATTTTATAAAATTTGATTACAAATATTGTAATCCCTTATTGCTTCGTACAGTGTTACCTTTCTAATCACCATTACAATCCAGTCATTACTATATCATCAGATATGCAAAGTTCATTTGATAATTTCATTAATTGAATTAAATAGAATATTCTTTCATTGCACGTTTAATTTGACGGAAAAGGTACAAGTTTCTACATAACAAAAACCAAGACAAATACCACGAATATAAAAATAAACTTATATAAAATTATAAAAGCAGCACTACAATACAATGTGTTATAATTTCATTCAATTGGAGGTCCATACACTACTTAATTACTATTGTCACTTAGTGAAATACTGATCTTTTATTTTTACAAACAAATTTTTGGAAAGCGATTTTCATATATATTCATACTCACCTCACACCAAAAGGTATAGGGGAAGTTATACAGCCTGAATATTAAAACGTTATCCACTATAAAAATATACAGCTTGCGTAATAAGACCAGGCAACCACAATTTGTTCGTTGTACAGCTGATTATTTTTTTGGTGCTGTGCTAACGTACATTTAACCCATTAAGTAATCGAGCGGCTGTACACGTCCTCAACTGATTACTTTGCTTGTTCCATTATTTGCATTCTATGTGAATGATTTTGCTTTGGCGATTGCCGCAGGACACGATCCTCATTACACTGACAAGTTGCTGCTTCTCTTTGACTTACTGAATGCGAAGATATAAGCGACTAATTTTTATACTCCCTCTGCACACATCATACACAAGTTGTTCATACACACTTGCCAAAAAAAAACTACCAGTACCTCTACTTTCCTAATGGAGGTTAATAATTTGGATTGCTTTAATATAATTTTTTGATGATGTTATTAGTCATTCTAATTGAATTGCAACTGCAAAATAAGAAAACTAGTGCTACTTACTCAAAATCTATTTTCAAATACTTCCCCCGGTAGTCAAAGAAATGGCGTATTTTATTATAGTTATGCATTAATCCATTACTTAAGTCCTAGCAGAGGGTCTACGCAAAATAAAAAAAAATAAAATATATCAATTATGGAATGAGTTACTTAATAGTTTTATCGAAAAAACTCTTATAGTAGAATTGCCATTGCCATACTAAGTTAAATTAACCTACAATATGCATTTATTACAAAGCTACATAAATTACTAATGCAATTGTGGGATACAATAGTCTATTGACAACAATGTTAAGCATCTATTTACAACAATGTTAAACATCTATTTACAACAATGTTAAGCATCTATTCACTGCATATCATTTAAAATCAAATAAAGCAATATCAAATCTGTGGTTTCGTAGTTTTTATAATTATTTGCATATGTCGGAATTTAATGCCATCATTTTAATTTCCAATGTATCACCTTCATTACTTCATATTTTTATGGAAAAATATTCTTTCTTTTCTATAGGTATGTGCATAGGCTATAGTTATAGTTAAAATTGAAATCATATTTTGTTTTTCCATTTCTTAATATTTAATAATTATTTCACAAATTGTACAATTAGATGTCCGCTTCGAAGATATCGCGAAAGCAGGGTTTAGAACAGGGTTTTAAATGAAAATCACTTTTTGCAGTACAGGAAGGATAAATTAGAAAAATCGTAAAGGTGATTTTTTCAATATTGAACAATCACACAAAGAATTAGTCCATAATCTTCCCGACACAGAAAAACACATATCAAGTCACTGTCTTCTACATCTTGTAGATAGCGTATTAGACGTTACATACCAATAAACCACAAAACTCCCAAGTCTTAGCGTTCGCAGTACTTGCTACACCTCCAAGTAGTGTGAAGAGTGTCAGCACGCTTAGGAGGATTAAAAATACATGAGGAACTCTATAATAAATGACAGATTATTATTATCTATACAAGAACTATAAAGCTATATTTTTAATGATTACGCCTTAAAAGAAAAATTTTGGATAAGATGAAAGAAAAACGAATTGAATTTCATTATAAACAGATTTAACCAACCGCAGAGATACGAAATATAAAAATTTGCTGCACCCAGTATACGCATGGATAGGCGAGAGAAACAGACGGAGCGCCGTTGGTAAGGATTGCGACCTGCTGGCTCCAGTATAATGCACGATTCTTATCAAGCCTGTACGTAAATATATGAAAAGGAAAATATAAAATATATGAAACGGAAAATATGAAATATATGAAACGGAAAATACGGGTAGGAGCAATATTAATAATTTCTTGTAACAGTTTTCATTCATCACGTTTCTATTCAAACAAGTAAGAAATATCGGAATGGGATCTGCTGCCTCTTGTATAATGCACGGATCTTCTCAAGCCTCTACGTAAATATATGAAACGGGGAATAGACAATATTAATAAGATATTGCAATGATTTCTTGTAACAATTTTCATTCATTACGTTTCTATTGAAACAAGTAATTATTAAATAATGTATGATTTGCGGTAACCAATTGCTTTTTTATATTTTCAAAAAATAAATCGTCATATATTTTCATATGATGGTATGATAGTCATGTTTTTGCTTTGTACTCGGGCAGTACTGCTTTCGATCAATACCGACGCTAGTATAGTCAAACGAAAAACGCTACGCTAGTAGCTGGCCTGAAATCGCATGCCTGGATATAACTTTTATTTTACATTGTAATGTTTAATCTCCCATCAGCTTGCCACTGGTATGTAGTTCCAATATTTTTGTAATAATAACATTCGACATGTCGATTAAGGATTATAAAAAATAAATGCAAAATTCGGAAATAATGTTTTTCGTGAATATTACGTAGAGACGTTTTAGGCCAGTGACAGATACAACAGTAGAGTAGTTGAAAAGTTAATTTTCAAGATGTTTGCAAAGTGCTTTTTTGTTGTATATTTAACGTTAGTCAAATTATAGCCATTGGTATCAATACATGCATGAGTTTTGCGGTTTCTGGTGAAATGTAACCATAATTTGTACACTACTCCTGTTGTGGCACAATGGTGTACAATAATGCTGTAGTGTATTAAAACCAATATGAATTCCTGATAGCGCGCAATGAACAAGGGTATTATCGCGATGCTTTTCACATCTAGTTTATTATTGTAACAGTTCTGTAATAAGTGTAATTTTGACAATTAAACAGTGACGATAGCCCGCTAAAATAAATAGAACAATGTTCATTAGAAATTCTGCTTGAAAAATTACAAACATAACCATTTTATGCAGTATTAAAAAGACAAAAAGCCTTTAATTCACAAATCTATAATAAAAAAGTTTTTCCTCTGACACTTAACCGGTAACACATAAAGATGTATGAGCTTTTATAATTGAGATGTAAGTTTAAAGTTCTCATACGTACTGTCTTATAATGACCACGATGAGTTACTTAGATACGTAAATGGAACATATATAGCATATTATTTGCAATACTTGATTGACTTGAAATATCAAAAAACTTTGTCATTACTTTAAATTTCTTCACCTTTGCATTATTTATAATGAAAGGATTAGTAAGAGTGATTTTATTAAAAGTAATATGTAAGGCATGAGGCAAAAGTGTAACAGCTTGATGTTATTGGCTAACGAAATGGTTGAATATAGTAGACATCCAAATGATGGAAGACCATTTTTTTTAACTAAAAATTTCTTATAAGCTAATCAGATTCCAAAACAATTGTATTATTAATATTAATAGGCTGATGTTACAACTCTCACCTCAAATACGTTGTATATTTTATACTTATCAATAATAACACAAATCGCTTATTTCGATAATAGGAAGATTCCTACCATTACAAAAATATATTATATATCGACGTGTCTATATAGGTTCATATGCACATATGCTTATATACAGCCTGTCTCACATCTACTTTCCGCCTATTACCTGGTAACTATAGAGATTAAAGATTGCATAAACTTAAATAGCGTTGAATATTTACGTCAATTTTCGAAAACCCGATTGATTTCGTGTGTTTCGTTAGTTTATCGATAGGCGCTCGATTCATTTTTAACGAAAACGTGTTACTGCTTAAAAAAATGGAAAGTTTCATTTTGAATGTAACACTTATCGCTACCAAAAATTTACACAAACGATGCGAGTACAATTTGAAAAATAATGTGAAAGAAAAGCAAGAGGCTAGTCATGTGAGAGGTGTTAAATAACGATGGAATCTTGTCCAATTTGATTGAATTTTACAGTATTTTTTTTTGTACTCATTTCCAAGCCAAAATGTGGAAAAATATATGTGAGTCACCTACATATAAACATATATAGACATACCTATGTACTACTTACTTTAATTATGGAGGGAATATTAAAAAGTACATATTAGCTATTTTACAAAAAGGCATTTTCGTGGTAGCAAAACAATAAATTTGCCCAGCGTAACAAAATTAGATTTGAGCACTTTTTGGTCCATGTTTAGTATATTATAGGGTTTATAAATACATAATAATGGTATATAAATATATGTATATATGACACTAGAACATTTTTAATAAAAATAAATATATTTGGTTGATTGGTTGGTTTATTCACTAAACATGGTACGTAATTCTGAGACCCTTAGTTTTTTTTCTAATTATATACACATATATGTATATAAAAAAATCACGATTTGTTTGTCTGTATATAAAAATACTTCTGAACAATGTCTATGAGCACGGCCAACCAATAGTGGTTTTGTTAATTATCGTAGTTCATGAAATCCGCTGATACTCTTCTAATTGCAGCACAATAAATTAATAACCGACTTAATCTACATACAAGGAATATTGAAAAATAACTGCATATGATGTGTATATAAATATATTTGCGTATTTTGTGATTCATAACTGCAAAGAAAAAAATGTATATCATGAACTACGACTTCGATATTTTATAAGCTAACTAATTTTGGAGGACCGCATGAATCCGGAGATGTAATATCAGCACTTGAAACTGAAGGCAACCTAATTTGCGTGCTACATGTAGGTGCAAGAGGTCCTGATACAGGCGTAAGACCAGTTCCGCCCACCATCAAAGATTCAAAATTAAATTGTATACCGGTAGAAGGGGTTGATATCGAAATCCCTGGTAACTCTGCAGCCGTCTTCGCAGACTGAACATCTAACGTTCGAGGTCTAGATGATTTAGGTAGAGTTGATATCGCTTGACTCAGCATTATTTTTTTAGATGGAGGTTGAAATGACTCTTCATCTAATGGTAACTGTTCTATTAATTCTGTTTTCACTCTATTTTGATGTGTACTTCTATTCAGAAGAGGTAAATCGTACGGTTTTATGTCCTGGGGAGTGGGTGGCCGTCGATATTTGCAATAACTGGAATTTTTGTGATTTTCTAAAATATATTCCAGTTCATCTTTTTCGGTTTGTGCTTTTTGAATCTCTTGATGTAACTCTACTTTTTTTTGTTCCAGCTTTTCTGTTTCCTAAAAGCAAAAAACAAATGATCAGTGTTACTGAAAGGAAAATATACATAAAATATATAAAGATATAATGCAGAGACCGAAGTATTCAATTCGAAATGTTTAATTCTTTATTATTTCCTTGTGATTACTTAATAATACATTTTTTATCCATATGGCATATGGCCAAATCTGAGTGTTCTAAATTATTGGGGCACTATAGCTAACTTACACTACACGACAAAAACATAGACGCGGTATCGTTTTTATTTACGAAACAAAGTTTATAGACATTATATAAAATGTAAATGCTTAAATTTATTAAATTAAATTAAATATTAATACTTGTTATGTAAATAGTCAATTTATAAATATTTCTGGGTATTTATTGCTTTATGAGGGGTAATTGAGATTTCCCTAGATCAAAACAGGAATTTTAAATGCGACAAAAATTTAGACCCTGTGCATTTATTACATTAATATAAACAAAAATGTTTTAATTTGATACTTCTCTTTATATGCAGTGGTTGTGCTGGTAAAGTGTACACATTTCACCACGAGAAATTATATTTTATAAAGTGTTTGCAATATGGGTAGAAGAAAACAATTATCCTTAATAGAAAGGGGTAAAGTTCTAGCCTGGCACTAGGATGGTGTTAGTAAGAAGGAAATTGCTCGTCGGTTATGAAGAAGCGATCATTGCGTTAGAAATTTCCTAAAACATCCGGAAAATTACGGCAAACCAAAAGACCAGGGGCAACCGAAAGTTGTAAGTGAGCAGGATAAACGCATGATATTGCGGTGTGCATCTAATTCTTCTGCGTCGGCGCCTGCAGAACAGGCGGGGGTACAAACGCACGTGCGTAATGTTCAAAGGATTTTAACGGCGTCAGCGGCAATATCACGGAAGAAAATTTTGAGAAAACCGCCACTTTCGGCGAAACACAAAGAAGCGAGGTTGCAGCGATTGCATTCCGCGATAAAAGTAAAATAGTGTTTTGCACGAACAGAATGACATCTGTGACGTATAAAGACTTATTGCGTGACAATCTGCTACGTTTTGGAAACCAATAGGCCGGGCGCAATTTTGTTTTTCAGCAAGATAACGGGCCAATTCATAAAGCAAAAACCATTACTGAATGGTTTAAAGAGAAAAAGATTAAAACTTTACAGTGGCCGCCACGGTCACCAGACTTCAACATTATTGAAAACATGTGGGGTGAATTAGCACGTCGCGTTTATGGCGGAGGCCGTCAATATTTCACGGTACAGGAACTGAAAACTTCAATAGTGACTGAATGGCAGAATATCCCTCAAAATTATGTGTTAATTTTATATAAATCTATTAATAACAGACTATTGGAAGTGATTAAGAACAATGGAGGATCTACGCATTACTGATCACTCGTGTGTTTATTTTTGTTTTACATTTGCAACAGAGCGTCTAAATTTTTGTCGCAGAAATTGTTTAAACATTGGAGTAATAATTTATTATTTAGTTCATATATTACTGGAGGAGATATTTTTAAGATTATTTTACTTTTATAAATAAAAACTTAATTAGATATCTTGCTAGTTTCGCAAAGAAATGTTGTAACCCTTAAAACCCTTAAAACATTTTACCACGTCTAAGTTTTTGTCGAGGAGTGTATTTATTATCAATTATCGATGTTATAATGTACCAACATTTTTTTTATGCATTATGGAGAAAATTCAAATTTTAACATATTACAAAAAAAAATTGAAATGATGATATAGTTTTAATACAGCATGAGTCATTCTTCAAATGATTAATAATCGTATACCTATGTATATATTAATAAACGCGAGCAGATCTTGCTAGTCATTATTATCAATAAAAGTGGGAAATATGATTCTATTTCATTTTGAAGTAGGAGGTTATTAAATTTACATTAGATTTCATTAATACGTAGACATATAAACAAAATCTATGAATACGTATACTTTCATTTAGTTGTCCGATAACTTGTGTGTTATATGTAAGAAATACCGGATAATGAATCTGAAAGCGAAGTGCTTGATGTTAAGTCCGGATCTAATGAATTGAATAACGGATAAGTATTCGAAAACCGGATAACGAATAAGGATCCAAGAACCGGATAATGGATCCTGATATCCGGATCTCAATTTTATTGGACACTAACACCACAGTGGTAATTACTATAGACAAAACTTGTCCAATTAATTGTTTGATAACTATGTTTGAAAACTTTAATGTAGTTCTATGTATGCTTCTAGAGATTAAAACTAACCTCAATCAAAGCATTTGTGTGATCTACCCTACGTTTTCTACACCTTGCAGCCGCTGCTTTATTTCTCTCTCTCCGAATTCTTCGACGTTCTTCCTCTTCCGGCGATAAATGAAGCTCCTTTGCTGGTTTTCTACCTCCCATATTACGTCTTTGAGGAGGATTACTAATAACGCCGTTTTTGGGAGTATGTGGTGGTGTTGGCCTATTGTTGGAATCTGAACTAGATTGCGATAGCGAAGGCTGCCACAAAATTGATTTGGAATAAATATCCACTTCAGAGGCTTGAACGTACTGATTGTTTCCTGTAAGAACATTATAACATAATGTAAATAGTTTTCTTCGAAATGCACTAGAATTGTTCTTGACATAATTGTCTCGCTTATTTGGATGCACATAAAACAGCCAACCAGATTTGTTAGTCAAATAAAACCGCAATATATAAAAGAGGTATTAAAAGCTAATTATATCTCTTGACAACAGAATGGTGTACACCAATTCACAATTTGTTCTTTTATTGAATCAACAGCCTATTACTTCTGCGTAGTAATTTCACGTGCAGTTTATTAAATTCATTGTTAAAATTAACATTTTATAGAAATGAGGATGTGTTCACACATTTGAATATATATTCCCGAACAAGCCCAGCATATTCTCAATTAACCTTGTTTATTGTTGACTAGAACATGCTATAAATTATGATCAAAGTAAAAAATTGCAATTCGAATTTCTAATGCTTTTTATTAATTATTTTTGCAAGTAAATATTTTGCCGTTGGAAAAGAATCGCATTTCTGAACGAACAAAAAAGATGCATTGCATATCCGCATCTCGGTTAATCCGCGCGTAGATAAATCGTGAGTTTGCTATATAAAGTTGTATTCACATACGGTAGTGTAAAATTAGTTCAAGAATTAAAGTGAGGGCGAAAGTTTGCACAATACAAATTAATACGACCGTTATGTAGTTTGAATAGTGTTGAATTAAGAATTGATATAGATGACAGAGTGAAAGTTTTGTGTAGTTCCGTGCATTACGAAAGATATTACTATTATCACGACAGATAATGTTGGGTTATGTGATGCCAAAGCAAATTATTAGTGTCCATTGTCAAATTAGTGCAAATATTGCACTAATTCTTGTGCTAAGTTGCTCTACCCCACGTAAGGTGGCTCAAATTTCATGTAAACAGGTAAGCGTAGTTTGCAACAGAGCCTAAGAGCTCTGACCCAAAGTCACCTTGAGCTCTAAACTGACCTGCAACTCACATTTTCAAAAAAATCACCTATGTAAGAGGGTGTTAATAACCACCCATAACCATATATGACGTACTAGCGAGTGTTTAGTTTGGTGGCCTAAGATCACCCAGAAGCATGCGGTTATTAGACTCTCGAGAATTCAGAGGCTGGCATGCTTATGTGTAACTGGAGCTATTAAAAGCTCTCCAACGGCTGATAACAATAAAATTCAAGAAAAAAAACAATTTTTGACACGAGCAGTGACATAACAATCTCCAAGACGTATAACAAAATCTTCCAAGTAATTTTAAATTGGAAAAGATTGAAAAATGGGGAGGAGAGAATACCAAACACCTAAATCTGGTACACAGCCGAGTCACGAACGGGCACTAGCTCTCGCGTTGATACTTATGAAGAGAACCAGGGATGAAAATTGCTTGCGTCAGTTGTACTCCAAACAGAAATATATGCTATACAAACCTGTGCTTGGGAGAGCCTGTCGTCTATCTTGCGAGGAGACGATTTGCACTCTCTATGACAGTCAAGCAACCCTAAAATTACTAGGATCTTATCATATAGCCTCCAAATTGGTATGGAAGCACATATAAAAGCAAGGGTATATATGTAGTGGGCAATAAAATTGTAGACCAGGTAGGGAGAGAAGCATCTAAAATACATTTTACAAGACTTTAGCCGGGTCTAGGTTTAACCAAGAGTGCATGACGATTTGATGGAGCAATTAACGAGTGGATTACAAAACAACCAATTTTATTGGAGTCATATAATTGGATAGACATAGCAAACAAATGATGACAAAACATTTAACGCAGGGCATGGCCGTTCGAGAAATTATCTGCACACGATGGGTATTTATAAAGATGAACCCCCTATGCAGACTCTTTAATAAATATTATTTTCGAATGGGCAACGCCGAGTCAGCGCATATTAGCTCTGCAAAGGGCTAATGATCTGCCAGCAGACAAAGCCTAGCTATAAGAAGTTATTAAACCTGTTCAAAGGAACTAACCTATTTGAGTAAAACCCAAACCACAGCAGGATTAACACACACAATAGGCCAGTTGGGCCGTAGTATTAAGGATGTAAAAGACTATACCTTTTTTAAAACTAGGCTGTTGCCAAATCTTTTGGCGCGCTTTATTCCTAGGGTATTATGCTTATGTTTAATTTATCGTTTATTATGTTATTACTAACGTTTATTTTTCGTGTTTCCCCTTCATTTACAGCTGCGAGTAAATGTTATAGGCGCCCCAATCAAACATGTGTTTCGCGCGCAGGTAGCGCTTCTTAGAACAAGGGTACTGTGATCCTATACCTAGTCGTTATCTAAAGTAGAAATTCCTAGAAAATATAAATTACGCAGCTATATAAGACAGAAATTAAAATGTTTGGGTTGAGTAATATATTGTGCGTAGAGAAAGAAACATCGTTTGTCGGTTTCAAAAGTTCATTTAGAGTGTGGACCTTCTTTTGTAAGTTTGTGTATACACAATATGCCAAAAAAGCCCAAATTATCTAAGGCTTTACGAGACCAGATAATTTTATTACACAAACAGAGATTGTCACAAGTAAAAATTGCTAAGACAATAAAGTGTTCGCGTTGTGCAGTGCAAAACACAATTAGCCGCTACCAAAGGACTAGAAAGTATCATAATCTACCCAAGAGCGGTAGAAAACTTGTGACGACTGTGCGAGAAGATCGATTGATAGAGCGTATCGCGCTCCGGGATAGGCACAAATCCGCCATAGCGATTTCTGCTGAGCTCTGCGCTCAACGAGCTGCACCAATCTCCGTGCATACGGTTAGAAGAAGGTTAACTGCGGCAAATTTACGTGCCCGGAAACCACGACACAAGCCTTTGCTGACCGAGTTACACCGCAAGCAGCGCTTTACGTGGGCAAAGAAGTACCAACATTGGATTGTAGATGACTAGGCCAAAGTACTTTGGTCCGATGAATCTAATATAGACGTAAGTACTTAAAAATATTTCATAATCCTCGCAATATGCATAATTGAACTCAGCGCCCCTGCTTTTCTCACCAAAATAAAAATATTCAAAAAGTTAACGTTCTTCGTTTATTCTATGCAGGTGTACAGCGTTTCCGGCGCCAGTTATGCATGGCGGAGGTCAGGTGAAGCATTTTCCCCAGAGTGTATTTTACCTACTGTTAAACACGGCGGTGGAAACGTTATGATTCGGAGGTGTATGTCTGCACAAGGTGTTGCGGAAGTCCATGTGTGCGAGGGGCGCATGAATGGAGCACACTACATCGAGATGTTGGAAGAGGTTCTCGAACCATCAATTGTCAGATTTTATAATATGGACTCAGAGGATTATTACTTTCAGCAAGACAATGCCCCTTGCCACAAAGCTCGACCTGTAATGAAATGGTTTACTCATAACCAAGTGAAAATTTTGGACTGGCCCCCACAATCGCCTGACCTCTCGCCTATTGAAAATCTATGGCGTATATTGAAGGACAGGCTTCGTAAATGCAACCATGTCTCTAAAGAAGCCCTGAGGCAAACAGTGTTTAAGGAATGGGCGTCTATTTCCCTAGAAACATGTTACAAACTGGTAGCTACTATCTCTAAAAGAATTAAGGCTGTAATAAAGGCTAGAGGAGGCAGCATTAAACACTGATTTACTTAATAAAAGAACCTTATATAAACTGAAGTATGTGTTTTTTTTTTTTTAGCTTCGAGTTTCTTGTTTTATTATAACGCTAAAAACGTTACTCTGCCTATAACATTTGCTCGCAGTTGTATATCTACTTTGAAGGGTATTCGTTTTTCAAAAATCTACTGCATCCTGTAAATGTGTTACTCGTTGCTAGTACAGTAAAAACAATTCATTATTATCATATAATTGTAAAGCAAAGTTATAGGTTTTGAATATGAACGTTTGCAAAAAGTGTCAAGTTTTAAATTCAAGTATGTATGTAATTATGCAGAACGAATATTTTGTCAGTAAATGACTTGAAAGTAGACTGCAACAATAACATGTATTGACTTAATGATTGCAGACGAAAGTCCTACTATGCCCCCAGAAGAGATAGATTAACATCCATCGATAAACATTAACTTAAATTGAAATAATGTAAAATAAGTGCAATGGTCTCACTGCATACCGTTCATCGTTTGCCATCGATTAGCATCCATTAGTAGCACTAGGGTGAAAAAAGGGGTATAGATCGAAAAAAAGCTAAATAGGATCAACTCTTCCAAGGCACCTACAAGTCATTCTGCACTTTTGCGAAAAAGGCATTTAATAATAAGCGGGTGTTGTTATTCTTAACTGCTATTTCCTAAAACTTCCGCTTCCAGAAAAAGATCCTTTTCCCACTCATGTGCCATATAATTTCAAAAAGGTAATAAACATTTGATGGATAATCGTCGAGTACGTGCAAGCGCATTACGTATTGTTTCTGTAGCATTTGCATAACGTTTTAATTATATCTTCGAAATTGTAACATTGTAGTTATAACAATAAAAAAAATAAAGCAATGTGTTGTGCAGTAGCGATGAGTGATGACGTAAACAGAAAAGTGCGGACACTGGCTCAATTTCCTCGTTTATTTCCGCTCATAATGTATATATTGTACTAGGTAACGGAAATACACGAATCGTTGTGGTTACTGAAGCGCGTTCGAAAATAGGAAACATGTAGTGAGAGTTACTCTTGGGGATTAAAGTAGCGTTCGAAATTGTGGGTTCATTATTCTCCTTACTCGTTCGTAGTGCGAAGATTTCGAACGTGTTTGGATACGATAGAGTATAAACACCGCAAAAATTACCCGACATGCTGCAAATTATGTTTTGTCTTTATGACAAACCATACACCTTCAGTACACGGAATTCTACCGTTCTTCGTTCGTAAATGTAGAGGAAGATATGTTGCATTCTTTCTAACCGCATTCACACAACACCCATTATTTTCGAATACACTCTTAGTGTTGTGTATATCTGGACAGGTTTGGGGTTACATAGGCGAGGCTACCCTTGTGTTAATTCGTGGTTAATACAAATTTAATATTCAGGATTTTAAAATTTTACTTCACACCACTTATTTCTGCGAGACTGACCCACAAAAGTAGCTGATACGAATTGATGGCGCTCGATTGCTATTTATCCCGTGAAACCGCGAACTAATTGAGCAATAATAATTCAAAACATTGCATGGCGCAAAATTTGCAAGCAAGTGGATAAAATAATTGAAGGGTAAATGTAAAGACAGGATAAATACAAAGCATAATAAAGGATTTATTTTTTTATTCTTGTAATCTATTGATCGTCTTTGTGTTATCTTGTTTCTTTTACATCTATCGCTTTTACTATATTAATATATGTACATGCAAAACTGACAAGAGCAAATGACTGCACGTATTAACATGCACAATTTATTATGCAGTAGTATTTTTTTTAAGAATTTAGGTTTCCAGGTTGAAACCCCGTCGTAATTGCATGAAAATGCGGACGTTTCGCTCTCAATTGTATAGAGCTTCTTCTGGGCTGCTGCATGTTGCGTTGCTGCTGTACTAAGAAAGACAGTGGTTGCTCGGCGTCCGGTCTTTATAGGGTCGGGTAGGTGGGCGGGCCGTGCGAGGGGGGTTCTGATTGGTGGATTCGGACAAGAGGAATTTCCACTGAGAATGTAGCGGGTAACCGTCATCTGTTTAGTTTGTTGGAAGGCTTGCAGATTTCGATAGCTTCTCGGATTTTTCCCAAAAGAAGCTCCATACAATTGAGAGCGAAACGTCGGCAACCCGGAAACCCAAATTCTTTAAAAGAAAACAACGATCGCGGAAGTCTACAACATATGTTGTAAAGTTATGTTAAGAGTTTTGTTCCTAGAACAAACTGTATACAAGTTACATACATTATATGCAAATGAAAATTTAAAAAGTTGAAAGGGGTTTATTTTCCTGCTATATTTATTTATTTTATATTGAAGCGAGCAATTTGTGATGTTACACCGATATACATATGTACACTGCCGTTCAGAGAAGTTCGGTCGGTTAGTAAAAAACATGAAAAGGTTACAGAAACAAACGAAACTAAAAACAAAATGCAATTTTATTGTATGTACAGGCAAAAAAGACAAAAATAAATAAATAAAATTTATGCTGGCCTAATATAACATACTGAACATTATATTTTTTTTTCATCGAAAAAACCTCCTTTGCTGTTAATCACCGCTCGAACTATTCTAGGCATTCTTTCGATAAGTTTTGTTAAAAGGGATTGTGGAATATTAATCCATTCATGTTGCAGAATATTCCGTAAATGGTCTTGTGAAGTTGGGCATATTTTTCGGATCCTCCTGTCCAGTTCATCCCACAACAACTCTATAGGGTTCAAATCCGGGCTTTGTGGGGGCCATGTCATTACTTGCATTACTTACACTCCAAAGCACGTGTTTCCAATCATCTAACGACCAATTTAGATGAGAACGGGCCTACTGTAGCCGTTTTGCTCTGTTGCCCCGACGTAATAAGAGTTTTCAAATGGCAATGCGTCCATGAAGGTCCGCTTGTTGAAGTCGACGTTTTAGCATACTCGCCGAAACTTGTCCTTCACGGCCGCGATTGACTTCGGCTGCTATTTGTGGGGCTGTTAATTTTCTATTGCGTTTGCTTAATAATACAATTCCCAAATCTTCAGCTTTTGTTGTTTTCCTAGGTGCGCCAGGACGAAGATGATTTTCTATAGTTCCAGTTGTCCGATATCGCTTTATGATGTCATTTACTGTTGAACTTCTCATATTTTTTTTCAGCAATTTGCAGTCCCGAATATCCTTCTTCAAACAGCATAATAATGCGTGAACGTTTCTCTACACTGGTAGGCTTGCCACGTGCTATTTTGAAGTAAATTTTCTTAAAACTTTCGCGCAAAAACGACAGATGCACACCAACACACGTTTAACAGTAAAATGAAGCAAATTTATATCTTTACGCCTGTGATAAATAAACAAGAATGATACTGCGGTATATTTCCTAAATGTATTGTTCGTTAATAATTCCCAAACGACCCGTTTTAAAAGATCGGTACTTCCGAGAAAATTCTTGGAATGATAATAAAAGAGACTTTATTGTGATTGTCGCAATATTTCTACTTTACATAATAATTGATGCCTTTAATCCCTTAGAAAAGAGTGTATGCTTAATATTTTTCTAATTTTATGTATTAATAATTGTATACAGTGTGATATAATAGATTTTTATTGTATGACCGAACTTCACTGAACGGCAGTGTACATACCAGTAAAAAAAACATTGTATTAAAAATTCATTCCTCTCTTTATAAGAGCAATAATTTAATCACTGGATGATATAAACTGTAATTTTTAATTTTAAAATGAGCAGATATAATGTACACATAATATAGTTTCAAAAAAGAGATATAGATTAATATTACGAGAATGACATAAAACACAAAAATAAATCAACAATAAGAATGTTTAATCTATTGTTGGCTTGCCGGCATAAAGATTAAGAACCGTTTTACTATGCTGCAGGAATACCAATACTAAACATGCCATTTCAAGGTCAACTGAGTAATTGACCTTGAAATGACTGTCAATTATGAATTAATTTACTCAGAATTCTCACTGAGTTTGAATGTTCTAGTTTATTTTCCTTAAAAATCAAATTTATTGAATGTGTGCTACCTAAGAAAATTCTATAAATAACATGTAACACATTCCACAAAGAAAGCATCCCACAGGTTAGTATTTATTACCAGAAAAATCAGTATGGAATTATAATAGACTCTAGTTAACACAAAAAACATTGAGTTTAGTTACATTAAAAAGCATAAAAAGTGAATACCATTATACACTTACCAATTGAATGAACAAGCGGAGGAACAAACCCAGCCTCGTTTTCGTGACTTTCTGTTTCTGCCTGTAGTTCAATGAAAGTTTGCTCAATGTTTCTCAAAGTAGTTGGTGTTAATGTTGGTGTTGTTCTTGTGGGAACGCCGGAATTTAGTCCTTCGAAATTTAAGAACTGCAAAGAACCTTCAATCAATCAAATTGTACATGGCAATACGAACGAAAAATGCCAAAATTATCTTGAGTAAGATAAGATAATAATATGAACTTATAAAATAATAAAATATGAATGTATCAAACAGATAGTGTTTAGTATATTCCATACAGCTACTTATATTTTTACATCGGGAGATACAAATATTTTCATCTTTCTTTATTAAGCCTACCTGTAGGGCCACACTTTGAAGTCATTTATGCAGCATTTTATGATATACGTAAAAAAAAACAATTCTTTCATAACCTTTATTCCCTAAATAAATACAAACGCAAAATAAGGTGTAGGTGGGTGATTATGGCAGTTTTCGGCGATCTTACTGTGTCGTAGAAACCCTATTGTTTTGGGGAAATAAATATTTGAAGTAATTTTTTTAATGAATTTACTTACAGGCGAGTTACTGTATATAATGCAATAATTACAACAAACAATATCAACTGTAACACCTTATTTAAATGCAGGAGTAAAAAAGCGTGTTGCGTGCTTTTGTAATATACACTATTTGTTCAAATTATGAAAATATGGCAAATGCCAATGCATACTAGGTCCCAAAGCCTAGTTAACAATCATGGCTCATACATGTTACAGCAAAACTTATTGGGCATCTTAAAATAAAATAGGAGAATATCTTTTCAAAGGAATGAGGATTTCTTCCAAGAATATATTTTCACCTATTCTTTTAATTTTTATGTGAAGTCTTGTTAATTCCTTATCTATTTATTCATATGTACATTGCTTAATTATTCAGAAAATATTTACATACCGTGGTAAAAGGTAAAAGTAAGATTTAGTAAACAATAAAGTTCTATACGTGAGCAAAAATGTAAACAAAAAATAAGCATAACGTAACTAGTCTTTTAAGGAAACACCTATGGGTAAATTATTTTTTAATTTGATGTAACATTGTTTCCTAATTCTAGGATCATGTATCTAATAATAATAACTTGAAAAATGTGTGAAAGATGATGGCAATATATATGTAATAAAAGTTCAACACTAAACTCCGCTGACACTTCCTAAGGAATACTTTAGAAGTTGGCAATTTTTGAATAAACGATTCCAAATGAAGTGGTTATCTCTATCTTCCGGACAGTTGACGTTGTCCGGTAAATCCCTGTTGTTTTTGTTGGAAGAAGATATATATATATATATATATATATATATATATATATATATATATATCTTCTTATATGTATCTATATTTTTGACGTCGACTTGTTTCAAGCATGTACTTTCTTGCTCCTGAAATAAATGTTATTATTATTACATATATATATATATATATATATATATATATATATATATATATATATAACGATATACAACGATTATATTAATTCAATAGAATATTAACCAACAAAACCTAAAGATTTTCAATTATTTTCTGACAATACTACTTCATATTGCAAAAGGCTTAGAATTAATTAAAGCAATAGTATAACGATGTTTTGTTATTAAATGCAATATCCTATTGTCAGCCATTAGATGACTAGATAAGATTTTTTTAACCTTAGCGTTGCGGTGGAGATCTCATTTTAGGCTAGGAATAAACGACTGTAAGAAACCCAGCGCTTTCTTTTCTGTGTGTGTTAATGTGTTGGGATTGTTTGGGTAGTAAACGCTCATCTGCTGCAGTACATTAGAATCGGTGAGATAAATTTCATCTGTGTTTTACAGGGTCGTCTAGTATTGGCCTTAGATTTGAGATTAACAAAATTATTGCCTTGTATTCATTATACGGTCATTTTATTTCGCAAATACCTGACACAGTAACTGGTACTGGTAGCGTGTTCCTCTTTCGCCCAGCACTGCAATGAATACAGAAGGATATTTTACAACTTACCTAGTGTAAAAAACTCTTTAGTGCAGGCAATAAAAATGAAATGAAAATATTTTTTAACTCAATTACATTAACAAAAAAATATATAAAAATTGTGATCTATGAATGATCGCCAAACCACTTCTGACGTCATTATATTCCAATACATTTCCGATATAAAAACTTTTGAAAATAACCACAAAATAAAGAAATCAAATAGAAATCACACCCGCAAGTTATTCTAAATATTGTATCGTGCTATTATGCTAATCAATTTTCATTAAAACGCCAGGAAAAATATTCATATCTGTTTGGAGAAACAAATATAAAAAACGAAAGTTATTCCGATTTAATTTAATGTATCTAACTGCTTTGTTAATATAGAGATCCAAAATAATAAAATGTATTTTTCTTTAATACGGGTTGTGGTCAAATAAAAGAAATTAGGCGCATGTGTTGTTTATGTTCGTTTTTTGTATTAACAATATGTTAAGTTATAACGTGTTAATAGACAGACTTTAGATTTCTGGGATAAAACCTCTAATTTCAATAGCCTTCAAATATCCCTTTCTTCTCGACAATCATGTATATGTCTGAATTTGAAACGATAGAGAAATTTTCATATAAAAAATATAATTTTGATTACCATTAGTAATTTTGATTTCTCACAGGCACAAGTTGTTGTAATGGACTCCTTTTTTTACGAAAACCTATTTTAATGTGTAAGACGAGGATAAAAGCTCAATCTGGGGGAAGTTGGAAGGAAAAGGTCTTCAACACTATTCCGTCTCGCAATTAAAAACAACTAAAACAGTAAATATACCAACTTGGAACACTTTCCAACCTAGGTAAAACAATATCACAACAATATATATGTTTGCCACCATCTTGATTTTCTTCGCTTTTCTTCGCGGGTAATGAATAATTAACATAAATATACTCTGTTGCAATGCGTGTTAATAATAAAGGAATGTCATTAAGAACGAATAAATGGTTAAAATCCTGTCGAAAGTCAAATACAACCTGAGGCCGTTTGCCGGTGAAAAATTTTGGTTGCTTAGAATTAAAAGTATATTACGAGAAAGTTGAGTAATGAAAGCGACTGAAGAAAAAACACTTAGTAATAATCAAGGGAATTTTGCGAAAGAAGCACAGGCACAAGAAATTTTAATAAGTGATGTAGCAGCAGTGATGACAGCCATTTAGAGTATCTGGGAAATAAAGGGAGCACATATGAAACCCACAAGAATTTAGAAGACGATTTTAAAAAGAAAGGAGGAGTTCTAACTCGCTTATTTTTAAGAAAACTAAATATGATACTGTGCATAAAGAAGTTAATCTTTAACTCATTTAGTTGAGATAGAAGAAATATTTTCAGAATCAAAAGATGCCGAACATGAATTATCCGAAGAAGAAAATGTAATCATTAAAGTTCGCTACTTTCCGTGCGGTAACCTGCAGCGCAATTGCTAAAAAACAAAACATACAAGATTAAAATTAGTTTGTCCTAAAAAATAGCTCAGACGGCCATTCCCACTTATTCCGGAAAATCTTCACAATGTACGGATGATTATCTGGAATATCTCGAAAACGACTCCAATACTTAGCAAAACGTCCCATTACAATCATGTGGAAAAAAAAACAGAAATGGTGGAATCTGAAAATCAAATACTGGACACATCCCATTCCACAAACTTATCAAATATAAGAAAAGAAGGCAAACATAATGAACATTAAAAGTAAAAGATTTAAAATACTGGTAATTTAAAGTGAAACAGTAAATGATAATAAAATGAGGTGCATTGTACTTGTGATATTATAATTAGCATCCTATTGAAAACACGAGTTTTTTTTATAATTGTTATCATGTCGTTTGTTAGATTTTGACATATCTTTTAAAATTAATATTTTATTTATTGGTTTAAGTTCATGCTGTATTATTGTTTCGGTGGAAAATGTATTCCTGTAGATGTGTTAATAGTTATTAAACATTATCATATCATGATCTGAGGACGCAAAATGTGCTTGTATACCAGTTGGAAGAATTGAGACAGTCTATTGAAGTACCATTAGTTCACCATGAATTACTTGCCAAATTATTGTCGCCAACAGAATAATATATTGTAATGTTTTTCGTGAGAAAAATAGAGAAAACTTCGAAATTTTTTGGATGGATTTTAGATATGTTGAAACCAGATTTCAGGAAATTTGATTTGTTTTGCTCTTGTTTTCTTTTGATAAATAGTGTTCTTTACTTGTGCGTTTTTCCTTCTTTTGATGGTAACGTAGTATCAATTTTTTCATGTGCTAATGTTGTTCTTGCTAGCTCATTAATACAATCGTCGATATGATTGAAAATATCTGAGTTAGTTTCATTTTCTTGTAACAATGTATTACTACCATTAGCGCTATACTCAATAGTACTTACATTTGTTTGACTTTTGCATGTAATAAAATAATGTTCATTTATAGTTGACCGATTAGAGATATCAGATGAGCTATTATTTGAGATATTAAACCCACGCTGATTTAAAATTCGATTTTCAATTAATACATTTTCAGCAGTGAGAGTTCAGCGACACTATCAGAGGGATTACTATTTTCTTTGATAGAAATAGAATTAGCTTCAAAATTAATTACCTCATGCTGGGAAAGGAAGTCATCATACTCCAAGCCAGCCACTATAACATTTTATTTCGTATAAAAAATTAAAGTTTATTTGTTCCTGATCTCATTTGGAGCATTGATTAACGATGACCGTACTAAGACGAGCCATTCTGGGAGATTGTTTTGTGAGATTGTGTTACCATGTGATAGATATTGATCTGAATTACCCACTTGTTAAATGACTTGTGAACAACTTGGACCTTTACCAGCGCGTTCTAATTCGCCATCAAAACTCCTGACTGAATATTAGATGCTTCAATATCGTCTAATCGTTTTTGCGAACTTTGTCATGCTGCGAAATTGTTCAAACGCTTTCTCTAATTTATCGTCCATAGACATTGTGGTAATAAACAAATTCTTCACGGAGATCAGTGGGATCACTCTATTACGATTTCTTGGCATTCTCGACTTAACTTAGTTGTTGCTTATTTAAATACACATTTTTCTTTTTAGATTTTTAAATTTTTCGATTGCCTGAACATATAGTCGCCAAATTTGTAATGTTTTTCGTGGGGAAAAAATTGAGAAAATTTCCAAATGTTTGTTTTTCGGAAAATTATTTAGATTATTTAGATGGATTTTTGATATGTTGAAATCAGATTTCATAAAATTTCATTTGCACAATTCCAAATTGCCGAAAGTGTTGTAGAGACACTCCCGAATTTCACGTCCCTAAATTCCATCTCAATAATTACCGAAAAACATAAAAATTTCAACATTTTCTGTTTTTCCCCGCGTAAAAACATTACAATGTATATGTACATATAATTTGACATAGTGGCTGCTTTGATTAAGTGACTTAAGTTCTAAGTTCTAAGGCTAGATTTGGATAAAATCTATTTTTGTCAGAATATACTTATGTTGCAACATTAAAATAATAATAATATGACGACAAGTAACTGCTTATTATACTTACTTGTACCTAGGACATGTACGAATAATATTAACAATACAAAAGAAGTACGTGACCGTACAAGTATCAGCACACAATAAATCTGAAGGAATGTATCGTTCAGAAGCGAGTCAATTAACTATTGATTAATTTCTCTACAGCAAAAGTAGTGTTGGGAAATGATAGAAAACTACTATCGTAGATTAACGAAGTTAAAACAAAAATTGACGTCAAATTCATTTCTACTTCATCTATATCTATAAGTAATCATCAATGTATGATATCATTTTTTATTATTTGCTAATGTTACTTTTTCTGCAATATAATTATTGCATCAGAGAATTGAATTCATTATATTAATACCATGATCACTTCATAACAATTATAAAATTCGTTAGGGTTATAAACAACGTACATTCAATCAACCACTAACGATTACTGCATCAATAAATAAATCATTAAAAAATCAAACTACCATTTCATCTTCAATGATTTTGTTCTCATTAACACAACGCATAGTGTATTGGCCAATAAAGTCATTCGTCCTTTGATATCTTTTTCATTAATTTGATGAAATCGTTCTTCAGACCAATTTTAATGTATTATTTTATTAATACAATTTGTTTATTATTTCAAGATATCTTTTTGTTTCAGTGTAGAAACTACACTGAAGGAAAACGATATCTGAACAACTGAAATGCTTCTAAAAGAGCATTTCAGTTGTTTAAAGATTTACGTTTGTTTGCGTTATAGCGGCTCCAATTATTCTCAATTTTTGGTTACACTATCACGGAATGAGCAGTTGTTGTCAAAACTGATATTCAACTACATATTGCAGTATTCCGCTTATATGAAATTTAAATTCGCGCTATTTATTTCGGTGTATACACCTGTTACTCCTATTATAAACTATGTGTAAGAATGTAAACTCCAACTGCACCAGTGCAGCAGAACGGGCCCCAAGGAACAACTTTCGTGCAACTGCACGCATTCATGCACTGGTTACTCGGAGCAGCTAGTGTAGGTCGAGCGAATAAACCTGGCAGACTATTTATTTAAAATGTATAATAATACAGTTGTATGGTAATCATGAAAACAAGCAGCGGTATCACTTAGTACTACAGAAACGGAGTCAGTATCACTATCCAGAGCGTGTTGGATTAAAAAACTACTCTACAAATATGAAAAGTGCAATAATTATTGCGGATAACCAAAATACAATTAAATCAGTTAAAAGTTCGGACCGAAAGAGACTTCAACATATGAATATAAGTTCAATTTTGTAAAGTTGTCGAATAAATTAGTAGTAAACGGCAGATGTTCTAACAAAACTATTGTGTTGAGAGCAATGACAACATTTTCTGTTAGTTAATATTTAGCTTTTTTGACTGTTGTTAACTTAATAGTAGAACTCAAGATGTAACCTGGCAGTGTTACTATAGTAACACTGCCTACTATTATGCAGTAGTTTATAAACTACTGCATAATAATGAACTAAAAATTCAAAACCCACTATTATTATTATAATCATTACCTTCAAACATGTGCACCCTATTGTCAATTTAGAAAATAAACCTTGAATTGCAGATAAAATTAAAACTGTTCTAGCATTAGACATGGAGTCTACATAAATTCTGCATCTATATATGACGTCTGTCAATCCCACCCCTTTGGAATCTTTGGAATACTTTTAAACATAGGGTAAAAGAATCAATGAAATTTGTGTCACCACTTGGCAAAATTACGTGCAGCTACAATGACTGCGTATTCATACACAGCAAATCACTAACGCAGGTAGAGTATGAATGCGTAAAAAAGTTACATCGAATAAAACTATTCAAGTTCGTATATTGTTTGTTTTTTAAACGAGTGTCGATGGAGGGTTATGTTTGCTACAGCGGTGTAAATCAAAAATAACGCATTCCAGGAAGTTTTTTTTCTGTAATTGAAAAACATTTGAGTGCTATTGTAAAGTACGTTGTTGATGCAAAATCAATTTAATGAAAATGATTACCAACGAAAAAGCTATCTCCTGTGTATGATAACCAGCAATTTATTGGATAATTTTCAATAAATAGTCGAATAATAGTGAAAACAATGATCAAAGAAAAACATTCATAAAAAATAGGCCAATAATAATTATTTGTCAGAAAATTGTGGTCGATAAGGATTATGCGTTAGTAATTGGTAAAAATCCGCTCTAAAAAAACTGCCAAACTTCTCAATTATACCAGGTTCGAATGTTTTCCTTGTAAAACCAAAGTTAGTTCCCTGAGCTTTTGGGTAAGTTAGAACTACATGTTGCACAAAAGATTGTCCGAATAGTGACAAAACACAAAAGAAAAGATCCTACTCTTTATGATTTTACTTCACTAAAAAACCTCATCTTGTTCAAATAATTACTGAAAATATCTACGATAATATTTAGCAAGAAGGAAAGAAATAGTGAATAAAACGCGCATATATCCGAAAAATATCGGTCTTTAAGTGCAAGATGAAAGTATAATGGCGACCGAAAGTATTGCTAAATACATTCTTTGCTAATTATAGGATTTTTAATGATTACTTCCGTGCAACAGCAACCAACAAAGACAATTTCAAAAGTATCCCAAGTTAGCATCCTAAAGATCAAATTTCTACTACATATAATATGTATTCTGCTGAATGACGTGAACATTACAATTGTTCTTTCAGATGATAAATATAAGAAAATTTTATGGTAAGTAAAGGAATATCATACCTGTTGAAAAAATAATTCTCGGGCAAGGATATTTGCAATTTCCTTTTGATCCATAAACGCCATATCGTACTTTAAAAATTGTTTTCGCGCACTTTTACTGAGCAGATCGTTTTAAAAACACGCAATGGTCTTTTATAGAAATTAAAAAAGTAAACTATTTGCAACGAAAGTATATCGTAATTATTGTCGTTAAGATTAATATCGAGAAATTAAGATCGGGCACAAAGTCGTATTAGAGTTCGTTCGTTCGTAATCGACGTCGCCGTGATAAGGACCAAGCCCATGCACAGCGAGTCGCGGAATGAATTCCCAGCTAAAATTTTCGTTACTCGCCCACTATGATCTTTATTTAGACACGAGGTAACCTAAAGTTCGCAGTTTATACTAGTGCTTATAATTTATTTATAATACATTATTATTATTACTACATTATTTGCTCAATTATATTTTTACTATAAATATATTACATGCATTACAGTTGCAAAAACACATTAAAATGCATTTATTAAATATGTTACTATACTTATGTATATTGCATTAACACTTCTAAGTAGGAACAATTCTTGAATAGTGTACTGCATCGTATCGGTAATATAAATCCAGAAAGAGGACTCTCCTAGTCTTTTAACGCGTTTCTTTCCAGAAATAATGCCAATAAGAATATGTGAAGTTAATTAGTTAGAAGTTAATTTTTATTTAGTTTGATATATTATGACAACAGAACCCGAATAAACCAATTCTATTGCATGTGCAGTCAGACCAATCTTCTGTATTTAAGGTTCCTTTTTAAATACAAAGGATTACTATATTAAGATGAAAAAAGTCTAGTTTCCTTGGTAAATTTATATACATATATCGAAGCACAAAGGGTTTAACCAGCTTCGGAGTAGTCCCATATCCCAAAATTCAGTGATCAATAGCATCCCGGCGGTCAATTCAACCGTGCAAGTTTACAGATTTCTTGTAAATTACCAAAACACAAAACTGAGTTACATATGCTAGAGATCAAGCGCCCCATCGAAATTAATTCATTGACGTTCTATAATTTTTTTTTGAGGCAATAACCGCCGGTTACGTAATACTTTTTAATTCGGAATTACTTAATTTAATTTCCAATTCAAATTTAATTCGTGATTAGATTCGTTATTGTTTATATTTACATTTTCAGCTGGTTTAATTTGTAAAATGAAATATGAGGCAATTGGCAGCAGAAAAATATTTTGCGCGCATCAATAACTATGTCTAGATGATTGTTTGTTTGTTATTTTAAAGAACTTCTTGTTAAATATATGTAACAGATATTTCTTTCACGTTAATGCTGACAGATGTCAAAGTAACTGAAAATTGTGTCAGAGATGAACACCAAGAGTAAGTATACCAAAAACAACAAAAAAAAGTTCTTAACTAGCCCTATTAGAAAGCTATTCCAAATGTTTAAAATTGCAGTCGAATCGATTGTAGCATGATTGATGCCGAATTAATCAAGTGAACTGAAAAATGCTTTAGGGCTTACTTAATTGCACATTGGTCCTCAATTACGGTAGTCCTATAAACCGTTTCAGTACAACACTCATAAATAGAGACGAAAATCAGTTAGGATCGAGGCGTGACTTACATCATTATATCGTTATTTTAGATAACGATGCGATGCTGTCTGTGCCACTCCTAAGGCTGATGTATTCCTGTGACGCTCGAAATCGCGCCTCGATCCCAACCGACTTTCGTCTCTACTCATATAACTCCAACGTCTGAAATCCACTAAACAAATATATCGCCTATCTATTAGGATTCTGCTATTTTTTTTAACTAACAAAACTAATATATAGTCAAATGTCTAAAGACGAACTGTACTAAAAGACGTTTAAGTTTAGGTTAACTGATCGACATACCAAAGGAGAACGCAGTTTAATAAAAAGCGCGCTGTATATGAACGAAAATCAGTACCGGTTCATTGGAGCGCCTAATGGCGATCGGTAACACTGCAGTAGTACTACAGACGCGCGTATATATACATATTTGCATTACTGATTTCCCGCGCGATTAACATCATTCGAAAATATGGCGTAAACGTCAATAGACGAAAAGTGTACAGAAGTATATGTGGTTGCCAATAAGATCTTATTATAGATAATCTTCTTTTACAACTTTAACTTTTATTTACATAAAACTATATAGAGAACACGAATAATATGTATAAAGGTTTTTTGTCGAATCTACTTGATCGAGCTAACTGACCGTAAGTTGTTCAACAAACCGATCGATGTTTAGGTCGAATATTGAACCACGATTTGCTTTTGTACAACGCAAGTGTTGTATTAAACCATAGATTAACCCATTTATCGTTGAACACCTTTCGTACAACTGGACTTTTTATAGTAAATAAATTGGCAACACGAAATGTTGTATGACAACCAGAAGCGGTAATTATCTTATTTTGTTGGTCACATTTGCTATGTTTATTTAATGCTAAATACATCTAAATGACGGTTACCAATTAGACAAAACAAATCATGCAGTATTGTAAATTCATAAAAGTAAAATGAACCAAAATATTTCTAATCCATGGGGCCTTTTGTTACCCCCAACATCCAGATGCATGCAAAAAGCATGGAACATCCGTAAAGGTGTTGAACATGAATTTTTTGACGCCAGTATGAGCTGGTGTGCGTGTATGAATATTAAATTGCCTACAACTTAAAACAGAGCATACATGAACCGAGAAATTTCCCAGTCTTCTGATATTTCCGTGTGCCTGTGATGACAATGACTCATCCGCTAATAAAGCAAAATGTATTATGTGCATGTCTAAACTTGCGCGCTCGTGGTAGAATAGAAAAGGTTTCACGGTTTGATAGCATTTTACTAGTGAAATTGGAGTACCAGAAATTTACTTGTTGTGCATCGTTGTTCATTACCGGGCCTAGATTGTAAAGAGCATGAAGTTCTTCAATAGCATATACAGTAGAACCTCTAATATCGGACCGTCCAGGGCTCTGTGTGGCTTAAAGTTCGTTTTCTATCAAATATGTACATATTTGTAAAACCAATTGTACGAATGTGAATATAATACTGTTAGATAGCTCTGTGTAAAGTCAAAATAACAACCCAAGCAAAACGAAAACGGATAGTACCAATATCACAACAAAAAATAAAAATGTTACAGCGACCGGACAAGGGCGAATCAGTTCAAAAACATTTTTGTGAGCCAGGAGTTGAACTAACAACCATGAAAGATTGGAAAAATAAACAGAAAAAAACTGGACACGTATTCAATAGCGGAGAATGTCTGGCTTAAAAAAAAAACACAGAAAAATGTACAACAAAACAAAACTTTTAGACAATGCCTTACGGGTTTGGTTCTGTCAAGAAAGACAAAAAGGGACCCATTATTCGGTTCTATTGTGAGAGAGAAAGCATTAATATTACTTCAAAAATTACCAGGTGAAGAGAAAACATTTAATACAAGCGAAAGGTAGCTTCACCGATGGAAGTTTCGTCCCCTCTTTTACCATGTTATCATTGAGGACGAGAAACTCTCTGCTGACAACGACGCTGCACAATATGTTCCGAAAAAGTGTGAGAAGTTGTGAATATTCAATCAAAGAACACAATCTTGAAGTAGATCAACATTGACGAGTCAGGACTTAATTATAAAATGCTGTCAAAAACAACGTTAGCTGCCAAAAATTAAATTGTGACAGGAACAATGGCCAATGACAGAATAACAATTTCATCAAGCAGTATGACAAGTGGCAGTTACAGATTGGCATTGCCAAAAGTTACAGGCGAAAGTACGCATAAAAGATGCAATATATACTATGTATGGAATCAAAGATAACTCAAAAATCATGGAAAAGAAATGGCTAAACATGCAGCAAGGTACAGGAAATTAGCCTATTGAGATCTCCAATCCTGATATGGCAGTCTACTAGCGTTAGTTAGTTATCGCGAGGAAATGTGTTTACATGTTAGCGCTAGTGCAAGCAGGAAAACTGTCGGTCTTTAACGCTTCAGATAAAATTAGCAAAATCTCAAAAGAAAATATTAGCCAAGACAGCTTTACCAAAAAATGTATACAACAACGGGAAAAGTTTAGAGTGCCCCCCAAAAAAAAAATTAATGTATTAAAATTGGTAGGTCCTTATATTACCACATTGTAAGGAAAAGCACATTCACATATTTAATTTTATTTATTTATTTATTATTATAAAATTTATTATATTCGAAGACGGTTTATCGCGATTTTTATAATTTACGTGTTAAAAATTCAATACTTCACACTCTACACAAATTCAAGGATATCGTTTGCACTCCATTTAGTCGGAACCATTTGTAATTATTTGAGAGGCACACAAAAGCTATAAATGTTTTTAACATAACTTGCGCTAGTAACTCTCTACGCCATGCTAGTTGACCAGCGTCGGAAGACTAACATCAGTAAACTAGCAAAATATTAACGCCGCTTTAGAAACCGAAACGGCTCTTAATGTCATTAGCAAAAGCTACAGCTGGCTTGGCGTGTTAGGATCAGCTTAGAAGTTATTCATCCGGAATACATCAAAGTGAACTTAGAATACTACACACTAGTGGCTGTATACGACGGTGAAACGTAGGATGGGGGCTTATTACATTAAAGCAGCTTTGAGTGTGCCTGGCAGTTATGCCGCTTAACTAATGAGTGTATTGTCGATAACGAGATAACTAGTATATCGACAACGAAAGATTGCATATTGTTGTTTATTTTCTTTTTTGTTGTGCTTCGTTATGTACTGCCATGAATTAATTATTAATATTTTAGCTGCTACAGATTAAGTATTGTAATGTTATAAATAAACAGCAACGAGATTAGCTGTCACCAGCGCTATATTTACATCTCTTCTTGGCATTTCACATTGTCCACCTATCAAGTATAGAGGTCGATCTATTGGTAAAAAGCCTGATCCCTATAAAAAGATTCCTGTTTTTAGCCGAATTTCTAAGGGCGTAGAAATAATTAATATATCAACTACTTTTCTGTGTCATTCTCTTTCTCGTTAATTAATGTTAGATCTTTCTACGGTAAGTTCCAGTGTATACATCAGTCGTATAAATGTTATTCTTGTAAATTAAAAGTCTTTCGGCCTGTCTCATCAAAATTCTCAGTGTAATTTAACGTTGTAGTGTTGTGGGTGGTCAAGAAGTTCCTCTAGGAGCATAGAATTTCATCATCAGTTGCGTCCCTGCATCATGCTACATCAAAAAAAAAAAATAATATATTTTAAATGGGTAAATATTATCTTATTCGACAATGGAATAAAACAATTGCCAACGTCATCAAACAATGGTTACAAACGAAACTTTTATTTGTGACTTTATGTCTAACTGTCATCCAGGCATCTTATATCTCAAGTTCCTCCAAGTTTACAGCGTTTATTTAAATATTCCAAGTCAGAATTTTAAAAGTGTGTTAAAGTATATAATATTAGAGAAGTTATGTTTGATAGACGGCACATAAACATAGTGTTTATGTAGTGAAAAGTTCAAAAATTTAAGGTTAGTAGTTATTTTCGTTTCTACATCTTAAAACTTTCATCTAATAATTTCTGATTTGCCGAATTATATTGAATGTTATTTCAGAAAGAAGTAATCTACTTTGAAAAGTGAATACTACACGCAAAAGCCAACTAAATTCTAGAAAAGTATTATATATATTGCAAAAACTTGCCCGCAACAACGATATTTTGTAATAAAGTTAGTGGTACTATATACAAATTTGTAATGCCACAAGTGAAAAATACAAACAGAAATCAAGAGAATAACTTTCTTCAATTGATAACATTTTAGCTCTCGTTATATTAAAAGCAGTCCTCGCGGTTATTGTATTCTCCGGGGATTGTTTGTGTTGCCACCGTGAACAACATTGAGGCAATTTGCATCAGAAAGTAACATTTTTAAGCCTCATCAGTTGCAGCAACTTTTGCGGAGAAAAATACATATTGTGCTACCTCGTCACAAATTTTGTTAATTTGTGACGAGGTAGCATTACAGGGAGAGTTAAACTATTCCAAGCATAATGATATAATAAAAGGTTCTAAGTGTTTGAGAAGTTCATCACTTTTGAAGTTTTAAGGTTAGGTTTAGGGCAGACAAGGGGTTCGTATACAGAATAAAATCCAACCGAAAAATATACCCTAAACGCCTACAAATGACAGAAAGAGAAAATAAAGATTGTCAAGGAAACTAAGTAGAAATACCAGGAGGGCCGAGTATGCAACCAATGAGGAAAAGCGAAATAGAAAAGAAGCCAAAGAAATTAAAAAATTATATATGTATAAAAATAAGGGAACATATAACGTGTGTATGTTTAATATATTATATTTTGGGAGTTGATAGTGAATTTGTCCTGTGTATGTTTATTATATTTTGGGAGTTGATAGTGAATTTGTAACTAACTTCAGAATATATCTAGACAAAACGATAGTTCTAGTTTTATTAAATATTATCTGAAAATATCATGAATATTTTTTACACGTTATATGCACAACACATGAATGTAATCACATGGAGACGATTACACTGTTAGATTAACGATGACAAAGTCAATCCTATTTTACTTCCATTCCTGAAAGGTTGGATGTAAATATTTTAGTTTTGTGTTGCCCCATTAAACTCATTATTCATTATTAGTGACTGCAGAGTGTTTGAAAAAAGTCCCAAAAATATAATCTAGTGCTGTCATGGACGACATAGAAATAATGCGGCAGGCTTAAAAAACGGAAAAACCGTGCCCATTCATAAATCCTTCCAATTACAAACAAAGTAAGTGCATTATAATTTATAGATGACAATGTAACCAAAAAGATACCTCAACATTGTGTCATAAGTCTCCCGCAAAAATCTATACTTTGCGGTGTGTGCTAAGAATTTGTACATAGAATGTATAAATCAATAACAAATTTTAACCAAAATAAAAATAAAAAATTCTAAATAAACAAAAGAAAAACAAATTGTAGTACTGTTAATTTGGTTTTAATGCAGAGTCCAAAATATGGCACCTATTGGGCAAAACAATATACCCACCCTTCACTACCAGCTTTATTGTTTATCGAAAATGGAAAACATCTTGGCGTGCAGGCATGGCGTGCAATGATACTGATAATCGGTGATCAACAGAGAGACTGTATTCAATTTATTTATGGTAGTACAGCAAAATACAATAACCATTGAAGCAATATGGTGTCTTCTACTTTTTTGTGTTTCACTTTTTTACTTTTAACATCACCAACGAATGATTTTACTGTTTACTGTATCCATTAAATTAGATGACCTCCATATCTAGTATCTAACATCTACGGGTACGTAAAACAAAAAAAGAAGAAAACACGTTGCCTAGCTCCAATTTTATTAAGTGAAGTTTAATCCTGCTTTAAATATTACACAATAGATTGTGACAGTATGACATACAGTGTGTATACGTACGTAAAAAAGTGTAATACGTACAATAAAATATAATTTCCAAGAAATAAGTTTAAAACTAATATAAACGATGATTACCATTGGAATATAGCAGACGACCTTGTAATCGACCTTGTTAAAAATCATAAAAGGAAATAAAGTATCCTCTTTCTACAACATACGCATTGCACTGTGGTGTGTAATAAATATATATGTATCCAACACTAATACCAAAAATAATAAGTACAAGTTACCTGATCATTAGAAATTCCGATGAGTCATAGTCGGTTCGGAAATGCTGCGCATTCCTACGGAAACGGTTACATCTGTATTGAGAACAGCGCTTAACCAGTAACAATCAAACTGCGTTATTTAAAATGAACTATCCACATTACTTATAGAACTCATGCCATAAAGTGAACTATATATATATATATATATATATATATATATATATATATATATATAT
>LR736883.1:5638306-5696740 GCA_902654985.2 Oryctes borbonicus
TTATATATATATATATATATATATATATATATATAATAGCTTTTTAAGCAGCTTGTCATGTAGCTTTTAATGCGCCTAATAACTCAATATGTACTACCAAGATTTATTAAATTTTTTGGTCGAATTTATACATTTCGAAATCTATTATACTAAAATAGAGAGACATGTTCCTAGTGTATAGAATAAATACATTATTTTTTAAACCAAACATTTCGCAAAAATACCCTCTAATTTCTTATCCTCAATGTGATGACAACTAATGCAGACAGAAAATTCCAATGTAAAATGTTTTTTCACTTATTTTGTTATACTTGTAACATTTCCACTGTTAACTGGTGCGAATATAATGTACCAACTTAACAACATTTCTGTAATTTATGTTACTCTAATAACAAACGAGTAGAGCGTTAGAAACAGTTGTTAAAAAAGTTGTCATTCGTGGTTGTTTTTACAAGATAAGGCAAGTACATGGGTAGTTCGTCCAATCCTTTCCGGCGGGCGGGGGAAATTATTGCGCAGAGTGAAATGATATTTGGATTGCCACGGTGGTCTGTTGCATATTGACGTCCCCGCCACTATCGCACCTAACCATCAGCCAGCAGGAAGGATTGGACGTGCTAAACTCATTATGTTGCATAGAATAGTAGTTCGTTTTGTTGTCACGACCGTTATAAAACTTAAGCAAACGTATTGTGTTCATCTTCAATCATCTCGAAATTTATCGAAAGTAAGGCTACATATATTTCGTGATTATACCTGCAATTCCTGCTTTGGAAAACATAATGTTTTGAAAATTATTGCTTAAAAGTTATCACATCCGTCACAGTAAAGCGCGTAGCTATTAGCAACCACACACAACCGAATGGTACACTGAAAAAAAATAGATGGGGAATTTTCCTTAACTAAATGGGGACCTCTATTTAATATAAGAATTTTACTATATGTGTATTTTTCTACCATTCATATAACATTATCCACAGGAGGTGAAAGTCACCACCAAGTTTACTTTTCATTAACGTAACTACAGTATAACTTCGTAGTCATACTCAACAAATTTCTCTAGGAATTCCTGCAAAAAAATGTGGACATTTTTTACAATTTCTGCAAAAATGGCTTATTTAATTTTGCAAATACAATTTTCACATTCTAGAACAAAACTAAAAGATAGTTTATAGTCGAACACGATCAGCTGATTATTGAACTGCGTTTGGGCAAGTTATGGGCTACCAATTCAATGCCATACATAATAAAGTATTCACAGTTTATACTAACTAAACTTCTGAATCGATACGTGTTATGAAGAATTTCAAAATATTTAATTTACATCAACACTTACTTTTCCGTAATAGATTTTTTTTAACTGAATCAGATAATATTCACCATACATATTTATTTTTTTCTCCATTTTGCGGCTAAAATCATCTTCATCAGCTATAAACTCGTTGATTATTCCCCCAAATGTGTAAAATCAACCCTTTACAGTAAAATTCGGTTAACAATACTCCTTACACTTAGATACGAATCACAAGTACACCGGTAAATTTACCTACTTTTCTTACGGTGCAGATCTTGCACAACTACCTAAAGATATTTTAGCAAAGAATATTTTTAATAATCACTGCCAATTTACAGATACGAAATCCATAGTTTTGTTTGAAGCGGACGTGCACAATGTACAATAATTTGTTTGAAAAACATGTTAGTCCGCAGTCACATAAAACGGCATTTGATTATTTATTTTAAGGACTAAAATCATATGACTATCTGGCAATTAGAAATTTCAAATCATTTTTTCGAGTTTTAGGATAATTCGCACATACAAACGTCACATGCATTGCTGAAAGATTAGTAAAAAAAAAAGGACAGGATATTTATTTGTACCTGAACATCGCCTATCCTCAATTCGTTTAAATCATTAAAGGAGCTTATAAAGCATGCCATTAAAGCCATATCTAAATGTAATTCCCACCTGACACCAATTTGTTATATCTATAACTTCGTCACACAATAAATCGGAATTTTAAATTGGATTCGTAATTTCTGTGAATAGTAGCATAGGATCTAAAATTTTATTTTGGCTTGTATCTAAAGTTCCTTTAAAAACTCTCACGTATAAAGATTAAACCTCCTACATAGGGCACCGTCTTGTTTGCAATTAAGCAAAGCAATAAAACCTAAAGGTAAGCTACATATACATAACTGTGAGAGTAGGAGCGCAACGCTTAGTGCAGACTCCTAGCCTGGCTCAGATGCCAATCTCGGGGCTGTCAATTCTCGTGGTTTTCCTGACGGTTGCACATCTTAAAACGTTCCCGGGTGCAGACGTAATAATTCATAACCAACCGTTGCTCTCTGTAATTGACGAAAACTGTTTACTATTGTGATGAGATCACAGCTGAAGTCAAATGAAGCCTAGGACTTAATAAGAAAATATTTCCTGCCAAAAATAAAAATGTTTAACGTGTTTTCCACAAATGTTACTTGTTTCTTATCTATATTTTTGGCCAATAAATTATTTATTTATACAATTATTGTATTATGTCGTAAATTCTGCTTTTGTGTTTGTAGTGTGTTCGAATATTTTATTTATGATGGTGGTTTTTGCAATTGATAATTTTTTACAGAAAATGGATTTCTGCAATTTCTTCAGCATCTTCAGATTTGCGAACAGAGATAATCGGAAGCACAGAAGTGATGTCTACAATGTGCACTTTTAAAGAGAAAACTGAATTTCAGGAAGAAAGGAAAGTGCTCCATGTATATAGTCGGAAGGTTAAAGAAGAATATAGACACTTTTAATTATCCAATATATTGAACGTGCCACCCAAGCGGTTTATAAACGATCTAGAAAGTAGTAGTGATGTTTTCAAAAATATAAATTAATTGAAAAAATTGTCTTTGGTTATTCCGAAAGTGAAAAAAGCAACTAACTGACAAAGTAATCTTCAATTAATGTATAATGCCATTGATGATTTAATAATAATGATAATTATTCTATAGAACCATTCGTGTATATTGCCAGTCGCGCCATTATTAGGGATACAACATAACCTTGCCAATAATTAGTCTACCTTTCACCCTTCTTTTCTCTAACATCTCAATAATATTTCAAAAAGTTAAAAGAAAGTGTAATAGATTTCCAAACCAGTACACCTGCATCAAGCTATTTCCTTTTTCTCCTATCTGCTGGTAAGATAATTATGTATTTCAAATGATCAGTACAGATTGAAATAAGATGTCGGAAATCTTAATAAAATTAACGACGGCGTTGTTGTTTAGTTAAGAATACCTAATTAATTAAATTGATAAAAACTAACGGTAATGACTGAAGTAGGTTTTTAGGGTTATTTAAATCTTGATTTTTATATTCATTCGACAATTTTAGTTGATTCAAAGAACCAGCTAGTTGAACAATTGCACGAATTGTTTTAGCATTTGGCATGACACTTTCCCATATTTCCGCCCCGGCTCATTCAATCCCACAGGACGATTTTTACAGATTTCTTATGAAATGAATAAAAAACTTGGCTTTTTCTTTCAAACCTATTAGAAAAACACAAAATTGGATTATTTTGGAGGTTGCGCGCCTTATCGAAATAAATTCACCAACATTTGTTCTATATAAAGCAATACAAAAAATATAACAAGAACATTAAAACAGCAAAAGCAAATATTAAAAGCGCTCTTAATCAAGATAATTTAGTAATTATGTCGTACGGTTGACAACTGGAATCCACAAATTCTTGAAACAATTTTTCAGAATTAATTACATATTTTGTTTGGTGCGGAATGTCCCGAATACCTTAGTGTTTATTAATTTTTTGTTTCTTAAATGAAACATCATATCATTGCTCTATTTTCGGGTGCTCCTCTTCAATTCTTGTCAATTTTCATAACAATTCCCAACACCTATCTTAAATTTTACACAATGCTGATATTGCTTTAGCAGCATAAATCTATTCGTTTTATTCTGAACTTTAACCATCATTTTTATGGTTAACACAATAGGCAAATCTCATTTGAATCCTGTAGTGCACATCCATGTACAATGGCACAAAAGCAAACTTGGACAATACACAGTACCTGTACGAAAGTGAAACTTGTGTACACTGCCCATACTGCTTCGTAGCTTGCCAGCTGTCCAAATATACTTTTGTCCCATCATACATTGTTTTTACTAAATAAGTATATACACATACAGCGCCATCTGTAATTTTTGTTAAAATTGTATACTCATCCTGAAATTAGAGAATAATGGCTCTTAGCACCAGATATATCCTTCTTATGTCGGTTCACATTCACAATCACAGATTAAAAAAAAAACGGAGAACGCTGAATCAGGTATGAAAGGGTTAAACACCAAAATCAAACTTAATCAGTGCTTGATATCGGTTTCACCAAACACTAATATTCAGTCGGACCTAGTAAATTTGGTATGTCTGGAGACCATGAAAATTTTAAATGTTTCAACATCCTTCTTTTTAACAGAAAACTGGATGTGACACAAGCCACATCACCTAATGAGCTTCAAAATACTATTCGCAATTTTTGGGAACTATCAGGGCGTACGGGACCATTCGAACATTTAACTTAATTCTTTAATTTTTATGTTTGTATTAATTTGTTTTTTTCTATATATTTTTTTAATTTAACCCCACAAAACAATACATATTCGTACTTAGAAATTTATGAGGATTCCAATTCTGCTAAAAATATTACTGTTACCGTTAACGATTCTTTTTTGTATATATGTAAATAATAGAAAATAATTTATAAAACACACATTGTTAACATATTTTTTTCAAAAGTTTATATTTAGAGAAATATTAGGGTAAAACGTTACTTTAATAAATGTAAATTTCATCGTATTTCTTTTGCTTTTTTTATTTTTATTTTAGAGATACAACTAGTAGGGGAGAGAGAAGAGAGGTATATTGTTACAATTTTTGTTTGATAAATATTTTTAATTAGGTTTTGCATTTTTCTAAAAGCCTAAACTAGCTTTACTGCTACTTTAGCAACTTAAAACAACTTATGACCATTTTTACAAACTTATTAACTATTTTGAATTTGGTTCTAAACACGCATTATCAGACTGCCTCATAAGGTAGATTGATACGTCTTTGAGATACATTACTATACATACAGAATTACTAAAACAATAACTATTAGAACTACAAGAAAATTCGCATATTTTGAAATTTTCATTAATTTTATTTTTATAATCCATTTTGCAGCTACTGATCTTAGAAACTGTTTTTTGTTAATAACATATTTAATTGCACATTCCATGGTATTTTCGTCAATAACAAAACTTGCGTTTTTCTTTTATGCGTGCGAACCATTATCTCTAAACATTTTAATTTAAATTATACACGTATCAATGTATGTACCTCATTACAATATTCCGACAAAACATGCAAATCTAAACACTTTTTTGGCGGTATAATTTCATTCATATTCATATAGATAACTAATGATATAATTAAAACTTCATTATAGAATTTGGGACCGCATCACATTTACAGTCATAATTAGAGCCCAAGTCGATTGCCTAGCAGTAGCGTCACTGCGCTGGGTTAACCGAAATAAACGTAGGCGTTATTTAGAACAAAAAAAAAACAATAAGAGAATTTACGAAAACGCAGACATAATATAGTAAACCACTAGTGGGGTCTTCAACACGTGTATCATAGCCTACGTTTCTACAGTGGTTTCAGAGACACGTCTGTTGCGGCGTATATATCTGCTTACACGCAGAAAGAGATCGTTCTACATCTAGCGATGTAATATTCGCCTACTTAGTGGTTTTTGAATTTGTATAACGGATTTTCGGCAACAAAAGATGGCGTAATCTAGAAAAATCACAATTTTTACGTAATATAGTATTAAATTTTTCTCTGGCTGAAACACTTTTTTCGTCATCTAAAATATGTAACACTGTCTGTACATGGTCAACCAATTCACACGAATCCAGTAAAGACAACATTGCAGGATTTTGGAATTGCATTTGACTTAGCTTTATTGTAGCTGCTTTTTTAGCATCCAGTTGTAAACTCACTAATTTGATCTTTTTCAAAATGTTTAAAATAATAGAATGCTGCTTCTAACCATGTACTTCATCGTGTAGGAATGTCAGGACACTTTGAACGAAATAATAGCCGAATACATTTCGATGATTTAATAAAAACCGCTTTCGTATGTGCTATTAGTTGATCCACATCGGGATAATATTTTCGTATAGTGTCTGCTACAAGGTGTAAAGCATGAAGCAGACAGACAGCTTTGAATACTTAACCTAAGCGAAGCATAACCGCGGCATCATCGGTAACCATCATTAACACTTGCCTTGGTGAAATTTCAAAGTTGTCTAGTGTTGTAACTAATACAATATGAACAGCCTCGGCAGTACATCTTTGCTGTCTTTTTCAAGCTAACAAATAAGGGTGCGGCGGTCCGTCCAACATCATTGTCCGTGCTACAATCGATAGTGCGGAATTTTTTTAAATGTCTGTAGTTTCATTTATAGTTGGCCCTAACCGTTCATTTTTTTATTGCGGTTTTCACATAATTCTCAATCTTCTTGTGCACTGACGGCAAATAGCTACATAGTGTCTGCGGACTTGGTAGTTCCCATGTTGGATTGCATTTCTTCCAAAACGGACGAAACATTGTTTGTCCGATTTTTGCAAACGGTATATTACATGCACTTAACATCATCGTTAAATCACATAGAAATTCTTTATACGATCTCCTTCCCGTTATTTTTAATTTGTGTGTTGCGCTATTTACATGGTTCCTACACATATATGGTTTTCAACATAATAAACTTTTACCGCAAACTAAACACCTGATTTCTTTACCACTATATATTAAATCTATAAATACGTGTTTACCCTGTTAGCAAACAGACAAGTTGATGCATTTCTACGCATTTACAACATTTTTAATACTTTCCGTTCAATTCCGACCATTATCAACTTCGCACTGCGATATGTATTACACATAGCACAAAGCATAGAACGCCGGGAAGTGCCGACATGTAACGAAGCAGCTCTGTATCCACCCAACCTCTCGCGGTTAAACACCACTGGAAGGCAAGCGAGATGTTATGCTCTACTCATAATTACATAAAACACATATTTATGCAGGCAAAAATACTTACCCAATTTTAGCAAAAAAATAAAAACTTGAATTACTTGAACCACGATTTATCTTTCGTAGTACAAACTACTGAAGATTATCGCCACAATAACTCTTCCTTCTAAAATAGAGAACTTATTTAAGTTACGCGGTTTATTTAAAATTGCAATGTATCAATGTGCTTCCCTCTCCCCTACTACAAGGATATTTTACGCAGCTTCATTCCTATCGAATAATATACAGAATGTTCAATAAAAAAGAATAATTCAAATTAGCGATGAAATGGCATGTACAGTTGCTTTCTTTCTCTACACCACTATGATCAGTGGAAAAATTACTATATCTTTGGTAATTTAACCAACATCGCAGTTACAACAATAACTAAGTTAGCAGTTATTCCAAAACCGTATTAAAAGGTAGAGCCTTTGTGAGAATCGTCTCTTGTTTGAGTTTTATACGTCATGTCTTTTCCAGTACTTTAAATAACCTGAAAACAATTGCATATATATATATATATATATATATATATATATATATATATATATATATCTGTGAGAAACTTTACATGAACTTACATCTAAAAAGCTATGTGCTACATATCAAAATATTTTAGATATGTTGGCCTACTGGTGTTAGCAATCTGCAAAATCTACTGATTTTTCCAGTTAATATTTTTTCAAGCATTGTCCCGCGTTATGAGGGCATCCTCAAATTAATAACTAGTAACTTAATTTTGCTTTAATTTTTTTCTTTTTTAAACATATTCGTAATGTTTTTGACATGTGGATGTTGTCAGCCACCGATTTCTAACGTAAACATTTAACTCTGTCTGTGACTTAGTATTTGTAGTAAAAATAGGAAAACCGGGAGTAACCAGAAAAGCATTGGTGTGTTCGGGTTCGTTACATGCAAATGAAATTTAAAGCTTCTTTATAAACTTATTAAGCTATAGATACTGCACCTAATAATAAATTGATACTTTATATTGAACGTAAGTATTATTCCTAATTTGAATATGTACTAAGGTCAATACATACTCTATTGAATGTTTTTAATTTAATAATTTAACATAAATGAAGATATTCTTCTATCGAATCACTATACTATACTAAGGCAAAATATTTTAAAGTTGGTTACGGTTTCTGTTAATAAAAATTACAAGGGAGCAGGGATAACCCGCTTTTCGAATTTATTCATGTGCAAGGTAAAAGCTATAAGGTTACATCCAAAAACCTAATATCAATAATAGTACAATACTTTATGATAGTAACAACACATTTGCGGCCTTAATTATTGGCTGGCAATATTTACGTAACTATTACAATGCTCTTATATCGATAAAAACCCACTATTAATCTGGTTCAAAAATATTTTACTATGACGATAGAATTATGTTGACATGGGTTTTCCCTGACACCTACTTTATACAAACACACTTATCAATTTCCTCTTTATAACCACACTTTTATAAAAAAAAACTAAAGTATAACAGAAATTTTATAACATATAGCATTCCTGTTTCTTATTATTTGTTTGAAGCTATGTAACCTTAGATGTCAGTAATTATTACAAATTTATACGTACAGCATTCAGTTGTATTTTAATCCAGAGCTATCTTTGCTTATCTTCAGGAAAATAATGCTGGATAGAATAGAGGACTAAGAAAATAAACCTCATCCAAATAATTCAATGTCAAAATGTAGGAGTGAGTTGCTCACAAGTATAAAACAAAACAATAACAACTACCACGTCACGTCACGTCACTCAAAAATGTTGACACACACCCAACAAACGTCTAAAGTGAACTAACTTATGGGCAGGAATTGCTGGAATTGTTTTCAGATAGTGTTTCACATGACCGTGACGTCATCATCCTTCCAGCGTATTTCACGTAAAAGTCAGACCATATCTTCGTACCGGGCCCGCCTACTACATTTTGTCGTTTAACGTTTAATACCTGGAGCGGCTAACAAATCTTACACAATATTGCAACAACGCATGAAATAGCAGACAATAGCGTTGTCTGTTTGTATAAATTTATGTAGATTTAGTTTCTACGTTACTTTTACATTTACTTATTTATAAATAAATAGTGAATATATTAAGGGGAAAAAAAAAACAAAAAAGAAACCGGAAATATTAACCAGTAAATAAAAAAACCTCAATGTATAAAAATAAAATCTTTAAACTAGTATGTACAAGCGTTCCAAATTCATAGGATTCCGCTTATTATAAGTAGGTTCGAATCTAGAAAAGCTATTAAACTTAATTCTGACATATTAAAACAAAAGATTTCATTTTTCTTTGGCTGTCAATAAAGCAGAGATTTGGTTTTTCTTTTATGACTGAAAAGATTTGAAAACAAAATTGCACTTTATGTATAATTCAATGAACTCAACTGCATTCTTGTATACCATTATAATCATATCACGTAACAAGGGATATCCAGTAGGTATGTACAATTATTGTAGAAATCAATAGTTCATTACACCACTTGTGAGTGCCAAAGCACAGGGACACTAAAAAACTGAAATTGTCCTAGTTTTCATAAAAACGGTTGTAGGATATTAACGAATAACACTACTTCCGAGCAAAAAGAATCAACATTTAATTGGCTCAGAAATGGTAGTACCTGTAGGTCAATTGCCAATCGATCATAAAGTATCATTTCACCGCGGAAGTGCTTAGGGCGCTTAGTATTAAAAAACCTACTGTTAGGACATCGATAAAAACAAATGCAACAAACAAAAATCTATAGACCGACCGTCTCAACAGTATATCTCTTTCTATCCTCAGAAGCTTATCAATAGCGCTACCTTTATTTCCGGCTGCAATGTTGCTATATCGCACTTATATTTATGAAAACAAATATCTATACTGTCAACTGTTGAAAATCATAATCATCGTAATTTTATGTTTTCAGTTGTATGAGTCAAGTCGTTCTGTTTAGAACATTTCTATCACATTCAAGTTTATGCAGGTGAATGTGGTTTCAGTACATTAATGGAGCTTGTAGACAGAAAGCAGCCAGAAAATAACCAATGTGTTCATCAATTATTTTAATAAATCTATTAATATTGTTACTGCCACTGTCGATGGTGATGCTGATCTACCTGACTTCATCATATGAGTTTTGAATTTAGAAACATAGAGCGGGAAAGTATACTCATTGAATAAGATGATATTATTCGGTGAGATACAAATGCTTAGGAGACTTCATCCAATTTGGAGGAGAAAGTACAGTTTACTTCTTAACATTTTTATACTTTTGATTTGCTTATTTATTATATAAATACAAATTGTTAGTTTACTTGTCATTTTATATTATTTCAGATCGAACTATATTATGGGTGAACGTAGGGCACGCAGTAAATAAGAAATGCAGGCACTACTCAAAACAGTCGACAAGCTTTTATTCAAGGACTAAGTACTCATTTGAAATCGCTCATTGATTTTCGGAATTGTTTTGTATGAGTTTAAACTTGTGTTGATAATGGTTTTATTCCTGGTGCTAAATATACATATTTTTGCAATAAAAACACTGCTTACGTTCACCATGAACCATGGATTCAGAAACATATGAGGACTGTTCTATTAAGAAACTACTTCCAAATGTACCGCAACACTCAATGATTATTTTTCATAATACATCCTCCTACCACTGAATAAAATTACAAAAAATTTCAAAGACAGCATGGAGTAAAAATCATTATTGAACGGTTCCGTGAGAAACAAATACGAACCACTAACGATATGCTAAAAACGGACTTACTGGTTTACTTTTAAAACGCTTATGAAGGATATGTTTCGATAGTCTGAAATGTCAAACAATGAACCGGAAGTAGTAGGTAGTATTATTGAACGATTTGGCAATGTATACTGCATGCGGAGGTCGAGAGAGAGAAAAGTTGGGCCCCAAATTGCACGATTCGTTCCAACACGCTGATAAAACCGTCCGGCACATGTGCAGTGCAAAGAAGTGTTCCAACTGTATCATGCACCGTACCTGGAACAACAATAATAGTGTTCCAACATAACTATGTACTATACAAGTATCAGTTACCGTATCGCATCGGTATATCGTTAAAGCACTCACATGTGCAATGTGTATTTGTTCCAATAGAAAACATTCATATTCCACGTTACATTCTTATCATTTGTCTTTCTCAATACACACAATTGATTTTGCAAAGCGTTCCAACTTTTACTAATTCACAAACGGTTTCTAACGCGTATCTGAGGCACGCCCAATAACCGATGTGCAAACTGATACGCATACCGTACAAAAATCGGTAGTTGAAAGAAACCTACAGTTAAATATGGCAATCTGCAGCCACAACTTGGAGTTGCTTTGTAAAAGTCAGTGATCTAAACAAAGATGGCATCATCCGCAAAGAGGGGGTTTCTAATATTTCAAATAAAAGTAGCGTTTTATTTCTACTGATCAAAAATGTGAAACTGTCAGAATTGCATGTAGGGAGCGCGTCTAATAACATATTTTTAGTAGACCACCTTTTATATTTTTCTATTTTTGGATAGGCCTTCATCTCCTATTTCCAAATATACAATATGATGTAAGATTATTTGACAAAAATATATCCACTGTTTAATTTAAATTTAAAGGAACTGTTCAAAGAGACCTCCATTGTTGCTTATACACACCTGATACATAAGTTTTGTATAGCATTAGAAATTCAGTTATTATTTCTTTTGTTCAAATTCATTACTTTTATCTTTCCATCGTTTTTGTCTTTTAAAATGGGAAATGAAAAATTTGGATTACGATTTCATTGAAAAAAATTGAATCATATTTGGACTTTCTGTGACCGTTTTTCTTTATATGGATGATTCTAAATGCTTACGCAATCTTTTAAACACTGCTAGCAATACGTTTAACAATATTAAGGATTGGTTAGACACCAAGAGGCTAATAATCAATATCGATAAAACAAAATGTATTTTAATCCATAATAATGAAAATACAATACCTATACCTATACCTATACCTATACCTATACCTATACCTATACCTATACCTAAAGACTGTCAGTCTTTAGAAATCTTCTAAAGAAGCTGACAGCAGGGTCAGCGAAACGTGAAGTAAAATATTAACTACACAACATCACCCGAAAGACATTTCTACTATGGATTACGGTCGTGAAAGCCTACACTCAACTAAAGGGCCTTATTGTTGAGCGTAAGTTGTTAATCGATCGAAGACTACTTAAATTATTAGATGAGTTATTTCGTACAATTTATATTTTAGGTTTTGTTACTTTCGACTTCTTTCGGTCCTACATTCGCGTTTGTTGCTATGTATTGAGTATGTGGTCGAAATAGAGCTCTTTATTATTATTGCTAGATTTATTTGAAGTTCATTACTACATAAACTGCAATGAATTGGATGGAAGAGTGAAGAAAACTTATGTATGTTACCGCTTTATTTTGATACATTCCCAGTAATTAACTGTTGTAAAGTCTATTGTTGGTAGAGAACATAGAAAAATATGATTTTCTTCTGCGACGAAAATTTGTCGATTATAGGGTGAATTTTTTATTCAAGAAACTGTATTACATTATTATAATTTGTGCGTACGAGTTTATTCATGGCGCCGCTAATGTTACAGCACTAGCGTCGGCAGCTTTATTTATGACTCAAACTCTTTCTCCCGCCAACGATAACTCCATTGAAACGATAAGATAATTTGCCCTAGTAGAATATTACTTCAGTTTGTACTTTACAAAACTGTAATGCAAACGCGTATGGAATAATTCCAAAAGATAAATATTTCTGCATATTAAATACAAATATTTAATAAATTTAATATGATGAGGCAAATAATGGGAAATAACGAAATTACAGAAGTAAGAAAGCATCGGAGAAGTAAGAATAATAAGTACGTATTTCACAGAAGAAATCCATGTAAAGGGACTGCATTTCCCTAAATAAGGAATACATAAATCAGATACACCACGTCAGAAAATAATGAAAACAATATAAAGTTCTACAGAGAAACATATATGATGTCAGATTATTTTGTGGTCAAAATAAAAATGGAAATGAAAAAGAGCACGAAGAGAGAGCCGAGAGGTATAAGAAGGAAACAGTTTAATATGGAAAAGTTCAAAAAGCCAAAAGTGCAAAAGGGGTATGAAGATGAAATAATACAAACACATTCGGAGATGAACAAGAAGTATAAACGAAGAATAGAAGAAAATAGAATTAATTATCCAAAAGTCAAATAAAAAGTAATTCCACGTAAACAATATCGTAGTAAAATGTGAAACTACGAATGCATGAAAGAAACAGGTATAAAAAATAAACTCAAGCTAGAAACGCAGCAGAAACAAACCAGTATACAATGCAGCGAAAATTATAAGGATGAATATATAGAAAAAGGGGATCAGAAATTAACAGAAAAATATTTCTACAGAAAAAAAAAAAAAGGAGATAGTGAACTAAGAAACGATAAAAGGATATAATCAGGCTTAGAAAAAAGGGCAAATCTTAAGACGAAAGAGAAAATCAGAGAAAGATAGAAAGAATAATTCAGTGAAATATTGAACGAAGAAGAATAATGAAAGAAAAAGAAGCACAACACTCAAGAAAAAAAGGAGAATAATCAAGTTATTGAAACTAACATTGAAGAATGATGAAAGATAACAAATGTCCGGGGAATGGAATACCAATTTGAGAGAATTATTTTTGAAAATTGAAATTTTTGAATGTTTTTGAAATTGTTCTAGGTTTGTTCCAATGTGTAATAATAAAGGTGAAACATGGCGTAAGAAATACAAAAAAAAACTTTTTCACCAAGCTTTTTCACCAAACATCGTAATTCTGGAAGTTGTTCCAGGTTGTTCTAAACATTTTTCCAGAATTTCAGATCTGTATCTCTTGCAGATTAAAAAAATATAGCAAAAAAACAAATTCCGAGCAGCCCAACTTTTTTGGAAAATTTCCAGAATTTCAGACCCGTACTTCTTACATGCCTGAATATTTAGGTACGAAAAAGATATGTTACCGATTGCATAAAAGAGGCTTGTGTCAATTGGTGTAAGTAAATACATCGTAACAGGTGACGGAACTTGGATGTATTCGTACAAGTCAGAAACTAAGCAACGATCAACTGTTTGGATATACTTAGATCCAAATCTGATAAAGATATTTGTTTGCCAAGCACTTTCAAAAACATGATACTTTGTTTTCTTTCGTTGTGCAGAACATGTCGTAAGCATTGCTTTGGAGAATCGGACAACAATTTTGATCATCTCTAGAAGCTGTTGAAGCCTTCAAACCCCATGTTTTGGAGATGCCACCTTGAGTATACAAAACTTAATGGCGAATATTTTGGGAAACGGTAAAACGATTTAATTGTTTTTATAGAAACTTCAAAGATATTCCTGGTATTACTAAATTTCTATGTGCTTAAAATGCACGCAATGAATAGTTTTATTAAATGTCGTAGAAAACCAACAGTTGCGTCATTCAATTTAAATTTTTTCATATTACACAGCCAATAACTATTTTATCATATTTGAAGTTTTCGTACCACATATCGAAATAGCACGCATTTAACCACATCAGTTATTTAAGCACAAAGAATTTTCAATTCACATTCCCTAATAAAAGAAATCGTAGATAACACGAAATTACTGTTTGATGAATAGTTTAGTATTTAAAAAAAATCTGATTGCTTCAGAACAATGGTTCGCTAATTAAAGTACGGCATATCAACAACGATCACGGTAAGGCAAAAGATAGCTCTATTAAATAAAATTAAATTATTAGCCACAATTGTTTAGTCTTAAAACACATGGACCACGATTTGTCAACATCGAGTGGACGACACTCGATCGCGAAGTGGTGCCATCTTATTCGGGATATACGCCCTCGCATTATTACAGGGCATATATTTATTATGTGCACATAATCAATGGAAGCTGTGGTACTGCATGGTATGCAGCTATGGTATTGCAGTTCCCATGCGTTTACAGAGAAACACCTTTCTCAACTTGAGATAACCAAGTCTGTATGCTAGGCATTCAACAAGCAATTATGCAGAAATATAACAGTTAAAAACAATTTTAGTAAATTTGGAAACAGGTATTTTAGGTCAAAACAAAATATACTAGAGCAGCTTCTACTAAATACTAATGCAGCAAGGGTTTTGGAAGGGATTTTTGTAAATATCGGAAGAGATTACACGTACTTACTACTAAAGTTCCGTGCACTTCACGATATTAGCACAGACTAGGCAGACTCGTGTTTTGCCGACTCTCGGGGAAACTAGTGGGCAACATTAACCTATCCTCACGAAACGCATGAACACGAGTCTGTCTAATCTCTGCTAATTTAGTGAAGTGCACGGAAAGTGGCCAACTTTACTTATTATTTTCAATACAAATTATATTACAAAGTTGTCATCTTTAGATGCAAATTATCAAAGTTATAAAGAAGAAGTAAATGCTATCCAATTTTGGCACAAAACGTATGGGTTGCCATTTCAAAAAAAATGCCAGTGACGTCATAGATTGAGTTGATTAGATAAAAGAGAATGGAGTGTACCTAATTATGGCGAATAAGTAGATACAATCCATATAATTACGTAATTCTTCAACTTTTGATTTACATTTTTTCTCGTAAAACTAATAATAAAGCCTCCAGCATCGACGTTCCTTACTTTGTATTCACGCTGTATATAGCAAGACGAATAAACCTAGCCGTAGCCTAGAACGTATACACGGAAACTCCTTCCCTAATCTGCATGAATACAAGGTTAGAAGCCATTAGGATGAAAGGGGATTCTTTATCTCAGGAATGGATAAAATAATAACGCGTATAGACTCATAATTTTAATTTTTGTATTGTATTACTGGTTTCATTAAGTTAATTTTGCAATAGTTCGAAGGGATTAACTGTATTACATACCTTATTTACATGAAAATGATGTAGTTAGTTAATAATTATGTGCCTTATTTATTCATAATTTTGTATAAATGTATACCTTGAATTAAAATTATATATATATATATATATATATATATATATATATAATGAGCCCGTAATATATTGTCGGGTCGCTGATGATCCCGCCCTTAAACAGGTCCTTTTCTATTTCTATTTGATGTAAGCCAGCGCAACAAGAGAGGGGTAAGAAATTTCTATAAACTAAAAAGTTATGAACATGTCCTTATGAATCCCTGATATATCAATGGTACCAACTGGAACCCGATTGTATATTTGTATATACCTTGGATACGTTATGGAGCCCGGCAACGTTGCCAAACCTCCCGTTTATGTTTCTCTTTTAGTTTTAAGCTACGATCTATCTTGCGCAGCGTTCGCAAGTGAATGCGCTGCGCGCTTGAATTACACTCCAAATATGATTTACTAGAAATGCACTTATTAAATATTTATATGATCACTTACTATATCTGAGTAATATAGAAAGATAAGATAAAATAAGGAAAAACATTAGGATTCTATTTACAATTTTTTGTGTGCACGCATTAGCTTTGCTTTTATATAGAACGAAATAGAAAATAATGATTTACTGTTAGTTCATTACTTAGAAAACGAAAAACCGGGGAGTATATTAAAAGTTGGAATGAAAAGGAACGGGGCACTTTAAAAATTTGAATTCGAAATTATTTGAAGATATGGAAAATGTAACGGTTAAAACAAAGCCAGTTTTGCTAGCTGTAATTTCTGAAACCAATTTTTCCTAAATTTCGTGCTGTACATTTCAGGGCTGCCACAAAAATGTTAGTTTCCCTGATTTTCCTTGACTAACACTCGGTAAAATACTTTAATCTTAAGATTAGTACTACATGTGATGCTGACTGGGAATATCCACCTTAAGTTGTAAACATGATTTTTCAGTTCAGCAGAATAAAATCTTGAGGTTTTGATGCATTCGATGAGAGCGCTTCATAAAGTGCGTATGCAAACGATTTAAACTTTATTTTTTGATCTCCAGTATTTTCTATTCTTTCCAAGGTACTAAAATACCTAAAAGTGAAATTTTCTCACTCGAGGTAGGCTTTTCCAATCAGCATCACATAGAACCATAGACTAAAAACAATTTTCTTAATTAACTTTGGGAAGAATGCTCTTAGGAACCAAATGCCAACATAAGCGAAATGTGATTACATTGATACATGTGATACAAGAGAACAATATCACTAACGGTGAGAATGTTTAACATATACATTTTAGAAAAAAATGCAATAAGTATATGTTAATGTGAAAACATGAATATTCAAAAACAGTAAAATGAACTGAAGTGATTGTACTTACGAGCATAAGAGCCCATGTACGTTAACTTCGGAAAAGTTTCAATGAAGAAGTGTTAATTGCGAAAAACTTCAACAAACCTACTTTCTACTATCACAACAACGATTGTTAATAATATAATTTTTCCCCGACTTTCTTGAATTTGTTATCTTTTAAATAAATTTACACGGATAATTCTTTTTATTGGCCTCCCATATGTTTTCCGTTTGTCTATGTTTTCGTATTTGTAAGATAATCCAGCCAATCTATGTACTTTGACATTCCATTTTTACAAGAACAAATCATTACCTGTTTATCTTACTTGAGATTTTTTAGATACTCTGTTTGTACTGGTCACATTAATTTACACTAGTTTGGTAAATATTATTTACTGCTTTTCTGAGCCTAATATTTTATTGCCCATTTTCTTAGAGTTCTTGTTTAACTTGAGCAAAGGTTCTTTCCAAATTGATAAAGAAAATATATTCAGTAAGATCTTTTGGTCGTCAATTATGTTCCAACCCTTTCTGGAACCGACTAAATCGCGCCTAGTGAACTCAGTCCTTGAATACTGGCTCCCTTTCTATGTTATTCAGACAGTGCAAATAACCTGACGTCTTTCTCTTATTGCTTGATATTTTCCCATCTTCGCTATGTGTACCGCCTTCTTTACTTCCTTCTCTTCCATGTTGTCACCCTTATTTTCTAACAACCCCCAGAATCTAGTCTGGTTATTGTACCGTGTCGTAATTTTTGCTGACATTTTGAGCTTTGCATTTCTTCGTTATGCGTACGCGCATCGTTCGTAATAATTTCTCTATTTTTACCCTTTGTACATGTTCTAGCTTGTTTGTTCCTTTCCAACGTTCTTTAGACCAGCGGTTCTCAAACTTTATTTTTCGCGTACCTTTCAAATGCGATGTAGATCAAACGCGTACCACCGAACTAAATGTACCATATGTGGTACATATCCACCAAACTTGTAGCGTAATAAGACACCGTTAAACATTCAACAGATTATTATTGTAATGAAACAACTTGTATTTTAAAGCGTTAAGTTTAATTAAAGAACAATAGACTTACAAATATTTTGTCTTAAACGTCAATGCGAATGATGGATCTGCATAGTCGCAATGAGAGAAGCAATGTTAGGTTCAATTGTAGTCAATTTCATACGCACATTTGGGTCAACATCGAGTCTATTTCGATATTTATTTTTAACTTCCAACATTGCAGAGAACCCAGTTTCACAAAGGTAGGTGGTTGAAAATGGAATTAAAAACAACAAAGCTTTTTTAGACAAAGTTGGATATTCATTTTTAACTCTCAACCAAAATTCGGACAACTGCAGTTTGGCAAACTCCATTTTTAAACCTCCATCGCAAGACAGGTCTATAAAAGATTCTTTTTCGTCGTTTGTCAGTGAATCGGGAATGCTCTCCCAAATAAAAGGGTTGCGAATCCAAAGGAATCCAGAATAGTCGTCTTGAAAGTATTTCCCAAACGCGTTAATCAGCATTTGGCAATGTTCTTTTATGTTATTAATAAAGTCGTCCTTCAAACTTATTGCATTTTCTGTCACAAAATTTTCCAAATTACAAAATGATTGTAGGTTTTTATTTGAAATACCGTCTTTTATCATTTGACATTTTCTGATGAAAGCCCTAATTTTATCATCTACCAAAAATCGATTTGTGGTTTTACCTTGCAAACTTAAGTTCAGATCATTCAGACGATTAAACATATCTGCTAAGTAAGCAACTGTTGTTAGCCACAACTCGTCTGTTAATCGATCTTGTAATTCAAAATTGGTTTCCATTAGAAACAATTGGACTTCGGAATGCAACTCGTACAACCTACTTAGCATACTTCCCTTTGAAAGCCATCTAACCTCCGTGTGCAGCAGCAAGTTTACATGAGCACTACCCATTTCAGAACACAATTTCGAAAATAAACGTGAATTTAAAGCTCGGGATTTGATAAAATTGACTATTTTGACTGCCTCCTGGAGAACATTCTTAAACTGATCTGGCATTTGTTTTGCTGCTAATGCCTCTCTGTGGATGTAGCAATGGGTAAAGGTACAATTTTCTGCAACTGATTTCACTTTGCTGGTAACACCTCCGTATTTTCCCGTCATGGCGCACGCACCGTCAGAACAGAAACCAACGCATTTCTTCCAATCTAGTCCATTCTCCGCAAAAAAGTCATTGAGTATTTTGAATACTTCTTCGGCCGTAGTTCGTGTTGGGAGTGCTTTGCAAAATAAATAATCCTCTTCTACTTTAGTTTCAAATATATACCGCACATAAACCATAAGCTGAGCATAATTTGTTACATCTGTGCTCTCGTCGAGCTGTATGGCGAAACAATCACTATTCTTGACGCGGACTAATAATTGTTCTTTAACATTCGATGCCATCAGTTCAATCCTGCGATGGACGGTATCATTTGACAGTGCTACAGTATCCAGCTTTCTAGCAGATGTTTCACCTAACATACATGTAACTATATCTTTTGCAGCAGGTAGCACCAGTTCTTCACCAATAGTATGAGCTTTTCCACATCTTGCAATTCTTAAACTCACACAAGAAGGATGCCATTGTTGCTTTTTCAGAACTGCCGACAAAGGACAACATAGTTTTCTTTCCGTCTTTCATCTCAGCCAACTTACGGACAAAATAATCCTTACTTTTATTTTCTAATGTAGAATGTTTTGTATTAAAGTGCCGCTTCAATAATGACGGTTTCATGCAATGATTTGAGAGAATTTCAAAACAGATCACACAGTGCGGCCTAGGCTCATCGTTTACGGTTGTGAACGTGAATCCCAAATTAATGTATTCCGCATCATATTTTCTTACTATTTTCCGTAATTTGGAAGGATTTCTTTCATATTCACCCACAACATATTCTGGTTCTGAAGTAGAATTTGATGGAGTAGCATTTTCCAATGTTTTTATGTCCCTTTTAAGCCACTTATCCATATTTTTCACGTGTAAGTTCCTGAACACAACTTAATAAACACGTTCGCACTACTATACAATTTTCACAACTCTGCACAAACACGCATTACTCTGCAATTTTCAAACATGCAGGGGATTTCCCATTGAATCAACACCAACAATACTATTGCCTTTGACAATATGAAAGGTATAAAATGTGAGAAGAGATAGATTTTCAATAAAATTCGGGGTGATCCTGCACTTCAGACATCTGAAAAGTATGCATGCAGCGACCGTAGAAAACCCTACGTGTTATACTGTTATATATGTATTAGAATCATCACTTATGATTCTGCGCACATCTCGAATGTCGGCAATGTAGAGCGTGACACCAGCAGTGGGACAATACATACGTGTACATATATACAAAATACGAACATAATGTCATATATATAGTGCTGTAAACTATTTATGTAAAATAAGTGAATAAAAGCCTCTTTAGTGAATATTAGTAAACCAGTTTATTCAACATATATAACCCAATGACCAAAATATGTATACAGTGGACCCCGCCATGTAATGTATACAGCTAAAAAGCGCGCTATAGCTGTTCTATCAATTCTATATGGAGTATACGTCTATTATGTGTCCAGATGCCTGAACTGCAGGATTACCGATTTCAGCCAATGTATATTTTATTTGAAGGCAAATAAGTAAATAACGCTTATTATTTGTTCGCGTACCACCTTTGGTGGGCTCGCGTACCACTGGTGGTACGCGTACCACAGTTTGAGAACCGTTGCTTTAGACCATTCTCTTCTATCCTTTCTCCGCTCTCCTTCTAACCTTGATCTTTCTAACCATATCTTTCAGTTTGGTTTACTATTGCTCCTAAGCTTCATATTTTGATATGATCCTTTCACTCAAATATTGGTTTCAATTTACTTTCTTTATTTTTGTCTGTTTGTGTATTTTTTTCACTACAATGCTTGTTACTTAATAAAATTCGTTTTTCACGTGTTTCTGTGGCGGCCTCGGTCTCAACTTCTTCTCCGAATCTACATAGGTACTACTGTTTCCTCCTTCGTCAATCTGTGTGTATCAACACTAACGCAATTTCACTTGCTGTTTTAAATTCCTCTTTATCTTTGCCCTTTTTAATTTTTGCCGCAAGCATATAGCGATCGAGAAATATTTCTGTTTCTCTGTTAACCGTCACGTCACTTACTTGCCTTTCTCATTTAACTGTGACCTACTACGCTTCTTCTGTAATTGAGCTTTATCTAGTAAAGCAACAGATTCCTTTATGATGGAAGTAGCTGTTTATCACTACTAAATTGTTCAGAAGGTAATATTCCATTAATTTTATATAAATATTATTTATCTTTTCACCGTAGAATTCATATGACCAGCAACAACAGTATTAATTTTCTCAGGTATCAAGTTCCATACAATTTCTCAATACGTACCCATTTGGCAACAAAATTATCATGGAGGGTAGATAATTTTGTTAGACGGATGTATAAAACTAAAGTCTTATGGAAAAACAATACGTTGATGTGTAGGTTATCTACATTAAAACAACATAAGAATTTTCAAATCTTATAGACCTTGTTAAAGCAAGCGTAAAAAATAATACCAAGAAAAAAGAGATACGGAGTATATTTAAATTTTGCAAAGTTGCTAACATCCTAAGATTAAATAAGATAACCATAAAATTCCAAACTGTTAAACATTCCAATTGTTGAAGGAAATCCATTACATTACAAAGTAGTAGGAGTAGGAGAGTATGGAAGATGAATTTTGAAAATATATGAATGCCAAGTTAAAACAACTTAATAACCTTCTTATGTTTCATGTCATATTTCACTTGGCGTTCATTAGTATCAGAAAAATGTACACCACCGAAGAGAAACGAGAGTGTTAAGTATTTTGCATTCATTGAACCGAAACACAACAACAGCTAGTTCAAAATACATACAGTTGTTTCCACAACAACCACATCGTTCATTTTTTTAAATCTTGATAGAAACTTAGTCGAGAGTGGATTGTTTAATGAGCCGTGTAAGTTTACGTCCAGCAATTTTAATAAAAATCAAGGGGATATTTCGCAGATGATAAATTAAAGATGTGTTTTTACAAAATTTATGCCAATCTTCTATTTTCTAGATAACATCAACATATACACGTGAAGTGACGTCAGGATTAAATTTGTCCCAGGCTCAAGTATTGAGCACTTTACATTGAAATAAGTTAAAACCAAACAAGTATTCATGTTAGCCACAGTCTGGTGATAATTTATGACAACTTGAGTTCTGCAACTAATTCGTGGGAAGATTAGAAGACGACGAATATTCTTTAAACAAAATCATTGCAATTGTTTTTTTTATGGGGAATTGTTAAAACATATTTACACAGCCGATGTCACACAAAATATTGATAAACGAGGGAGACTTCAGAATAGTAGGAAGAACCCTACAAGGAGCAAAATCATCCTTAAAATTTCAGTACGTTCTTTTTCATTTAAATCCACTTTCTTCAACTGTAGAATTAGTACTTAGACGTGAATTAGTTCAAACAATTACCTACTACACGTTCATTTTTTATAATAAAAATCCATCTTGCCTAAAGCTTATTTCCACAGTGTAGAGTAAACTTTGTGTAACAACTAGACAGCAAATGACTATTAAGCTGGCCACCTCATAAGCCCACTAGCAAACCATGGTTAGGCTGTCGTATTAGGCTGGAATATTTGCAGACCCGAGGGCAGCGATTCTGGTTCTTCAGTTTTGTGATCTCTTCAAAATCTTTTCTGCTTCTCGCTTGCAGTCATAAGCGAAGCATTGATGGCTTCTGTTAAACAGCGTCGGTTCCTGTTGGATCCTGCTTTTCCTTATTATCTCTTCTACAGCCAAGTCGAACAAGATTGTTGACAGCGGAATTCTTTATCTGTTTCAAATGTTTTGCTCACTCTTCCTTTGAAGTTCACTGCATTTCGTAGTGTAATTTTTATAAATTTTATTAACGTTGATATCTTAAGATTGTTTAAAGCGTTTATTAATTTTGTTCCGTTTATATGATCGTACGCTCCTCTCAAATTTGTTTATCCACAACATACTGTTAAAATTTGTTTCAGTGAGGACACTTGGTCAATTATTGATTTACTATTGTTTCAATATGTTCTTCCATCTTACGGTTTAGTAATGTTGCCAATACGTTGTATGTGGTGTCAAATCGCGATATGACATTATAATTTTTACAGTTCATTGTTACCTTTTTTATAAATTGGAAGGTAATTGCTTTACTCCAGTTCACTGGCATAACTTTCGATTTTCCATTTTTCTTTTGTTAGTCCTGTTATCTACATTTGTAAAAAGGTCCATCCTTGTTTCACATTTTCTGCTTTTTAGTTTCTCCATTTTTTGTTAACATGTTACACGGTTCAAATAAAAAAAAGACTTTCTGACGGTGCCAATGTCCAATATGGCACCGATAAAAAATAAAAAAGTTGATAATGATCGAAAGGACCGAAACGTCGTGTAAAATTTTGGTCTACAACGTTAGATGGAAGATCAAAGTGACTGTGACAATGCTTTTAGTTTATCTTTGTAAGGTCATATAAATGTGTTTAAACGTAAAAGAGATTTTTCGTAAAAAAAAAAACTCGAACGTCGTCAACGTTCACAATAAACACAGAATTTAGCAACTTAGGCAAATTTAAACCTACTCTTTATCTCCATTAATAAACGAGATCCTCATGTTGAGAATCGAGCGAGAGAATATTTCGGGGAGAAAGGAAATTTCGAAAAAATATTCAGAAGATCGAAAAAGAAAATTCTCCCGGGGGACATCGCTGAGTGACAGTTTTAATTATGCATCTACTACCAAAAGTAACCTCCGTTAAGTTTAACGTACTACCTAAGAAGTTTGTAAACAAGTTACAAGATGCACGGAAGCGAGACAGTGATATTTCAAGTAGTTTAAATTATTGTTCAGTATTTGTGATAGAGCGCAGCAATATTAATTTAAAATTATCGACTTGAAAACTAATGGTCGAGAATCAGAGTTGAACGAATCGGTCACTTTTTCTTATTTTAATCTCCCATCTCTTCTGAAACTTCCAGTATATTTATTAAAACTTACAAAAACAGAAAATATGTTTCATGCATAACCCAATAACAAAGTAAAATAATTGAAGTTTGTACTATCACAAAGAAAAATATAGTAGAAGTGCATTTTTACGATTTACGTATGGAATATACTTCAACTTAAAAAAATAGTTTTATTTCAATGTAATTGATTACACCATCTCAAATAAATGTTTACGCTTTCAATGAAATATTATTTCCTTTACCTATTTACCTGTTTATATTGAATGAAATCAAAATAATAACCCCAGAGCATATATTCAATAAAATTAAATCTTTTGGGGTTGTTAAGATTTACTAATTTAACTGACATTTAAAAAAAGCCATGTTTACTGTGGGCTTAGATGTTTCACAGATATCTGTAAGATTTGTATTTTTTTAAATTTTAAATGATGTGGATAATTTTATTGCCATGAGATGTATAAGTAGTCACTGTGGGTCATGCTACATTATATTATGGCATGATGTATAACGTACATTATCAAATATATAACCCAATACTTGAAAACAAAAGCTAACGAACCTTCAATAACAATATCTGTAATTCTTTTTAGGGCATTTTTAAATAATATTGACTAAAATTCTAAGTTCATCCACAACGCTGATAAAATTGTTTATTCCTTTTACCACTAATAGGTGAACTTAAAATAGGAATTAGACAAGATAATTTCTTCCAGTTTGCACAATGTTTGCCTTTTTTTTATTATTCATCATTTTACAATGTTTTTAATGACTTACCATTTTTGTAGTAGTTACCTCCTCAGTGGCATAAAACACATCAGAATCCGTATGTTGAAGATCTAAACCGAAATTTAGATAAGGCACTAGTTGAGACATAAGTGAAGCGTTGTAACGACAAGATTAGAAGAAAAATTCAAATAACCTACACGGTACAACAGGTACAGCGCGATCGACAAAAACTTATGTAGTACTGACACAAGACAATGATTGGGAATAAATTTATAAAATTTACAAGGCCAAGAAATTACTCTCTCTCTCTTGCACTTGCGAACATCATCAGCGAACACTTTCTGTAGCTCGATGATCTGAAATGACGTAAGTGTAATGGAGTAGAGGGAGTAGAGTAGAAGTATTATTCCCGGAACATAAATTAATTGTCAGAATTCCAGGCACAAATGTGCGATAACTATATTATACGTACCTATACATATATTGCCGTAGTAAGACGGCTAGTAGGATTACTGTAAAAGTGTATGCAGCTGGTAAAATATAGCATACAAGAATGTATTACAAATATGATAAAAACGAAAATGTCTCGAAATTGTTAGGTTTGATCGACGGAGTTAATAAATTAACTATCAATCATCAATGCTTACGTAGTACTTACAATAGCATGTATTTGTGAAGCAATTCCGATGCATCCATTTATGCTTCTGCTGTATTTTCCATGTTTAAAAAAATGTGTGCGAACTTTTAAAATGTCAACAAATATAGCGATCAGTAACCGATTTGCTTAAATAAAACTTATCCACAATTAAATATGCCAATGGAATGACTTGTTAGGCAATTTCTAATAATCATAATGCGTTGTTAAAATTCGAATTACTTTTTCAAACATTGCGACATTGATACATCCTAAAATAACTTCTAATTTTCTCTAAGAAAATTATATTATTTTTTCAATTAAATATATAGAGATAGTAGATATGCGCAATAAATTTGAAATAATAAAAGTTTGTCTAAGTATTGACTTAATTTACCATCCTTGTTTGTGTTTATATTACAACGTACTGTTGGTGTGCTTTTGAAATTCAGTAAATATATATAAAATAGCAATGAACCAATACAATCAATTAAATATAAAATCTTACTTATTAACAAATGGATGGGCAATACCGAATTTAAGAAAGAGACTCCATGCTCACACATTTCCGAAACGTTAAAATAAAAATAAACATATGCGAAGTATTGCATATGTTTATTTTTCTCATTAGATTATTTACATACTACTCGTACATAGACAAAAATATCTAGTAGTAAAAAATGGACGGAGATTTCTCCGTAATAATGTAAATATACCCCGCAGTTTAGTTAAATCGAAATTTTATGTTAGTTACACCGTTTCGGTGAAAAGTAACTAACAGCAAGCAGTTACTTTTTTTAGTATCCCAAACGTTGAAAAGTTTCTTCTAGCTTATCCTTAAGGAGTTAAAATGATTTTAACATGGAAAAGATATAATTGTATATCTATAACCGTACCGTAAAATTTTAATTCCGTCGATTCTAGCTACTTCTGCAAATGGACGCGGGGAAACAACCAGACATGAATCTGTAGATTCCTAGATATTATCTTAACAAATTTCAAAATGCTGCGATCGTTTTAAAACACATATCTAAACCATAAGAAGTGCAATTATCGTTTCAATAATTTAATGAGTCCAAACTAGTGTTAATTAAAGAAAAAGACATGTATTCGCATATGCAGCTACGTTCGCACTTTAAAGTCATAAGCTCTCAGAATATACTATATTATTAATAATACTAATTTTAAAAGTACTAGTGTGTCATTAAATAATCTTTCGAATAAAATAGTTTAATCTTACCAAACTGAAAGAAAAACATCACACCACCAAGGATCTGAAAAAATACTCTGGAATGTTCTGGAACGTTCTCAACACTGAACAAAAATACATAGCGCAAGGGTAGCGGTACTTAATTAAGTGCCAGTGTTAAAGACGTAGGCGAACGGAGGAACGATAACTGTTGCAGTTAAATGTTTATTGTTAAACAATTATGTTGTTATGAAAAAAAGAATTCTATTTACTTATCTGCCTCATCCACCCTACAATTGGTGTCAGAATCGGATTTTGGACATGCAACGACAAAAAGTGTACTAGAAACGGCAAGGAAATCTTAGAATATACTAGAAGAAATTCGAAGCAGAGGAAATAGACAAAAGTGGAAACAGAGGAAATAGAGAAATTTTTGTACGCGAAAATCAATTTTCGAATGCAAATACTGCTTTGTAAGTAGTGAAAAAAATTATACACTATAGACCAGTAGAAAAATCACAGAATACAAAGTGAGACAAGTCCATGAAGATTTGTGGATTTGTCGCAAACACAGGATATAAAAGAGGAAGTCAAGGAAGACTATCAACGCTGGAAAACAATAGTGTATCAAAGGAAAAGAGAATGTACCAATGATTAGAAGATACAACCACACACACAGAAGTTTGAGATCGCAACCGGAGCGAAGCAATGGTTTGAATGACAGGTAAATTGGCAATCGTTCTAAGAGGCGACTAAATATCCTGCACGTGATAGCTGACCGCTAACGGCAAGATTACAAGACATTGATATACACACACTACGGTATGAAATATCTCCAAGACCTGTATCATACTGATATGAAAGCCCGTTCTCGAAGTAATAAGATCAGATTGACTGTACAAGAATTTGAGATGGACATAGTACAGTTAGTACGTTAGTATCCCGTTACACAGAAAGGCAACATTTTAGGGGCTAGTATCTTGATGGTTGCCTGAATTTCGTTGTAATTGATTGGATGCAAATAGATAGTGTGTACGTTTGTATTATTATATTCATGTCTACTTACGCTGTCTTGTTTTATCTTATCGTATAATTTGTTTGTTTTTGTAAATCAAGCCAGGAATTTCGATAGCCATCTTGTATTTTATTTTATTTGTAATTTAGATATAAAAAGTCGACATACTAATGAAAACTCCAAGAAACACCCGGTCAAATAAAATTTAAATTTTAAGATATCGGGCGTTAAAAAATATCGACGTTTCGGTATAATTTCAAATTGTTCCAAATACCGAGCCAGCTAGGTATGAAGAATGTTGAAGAATTGAAAAAATGCATCCAAAATGCATGAATATATAGGAAAATTTTCGAAATTTCTTAAATTTTACCCCACTAAAAAAACATACTACTTACAATATAGAAGAATATAAGACATTTTTCAAAAGACTTAAATTATGGAAATTTAGGGTCGTGAATTCGGGGGAGCGACCCTACATACTCTTTCGGCAATTTAGAAATTATTAGATAAAACTTTTAAGATATAGAAATAAAAATAACTACTAACCTTAAATTTTCGAAATGTCCACTACATAAACACAATGTTTATGTAATTCTAGCGAACACAGCTGCTTGAATATTATATACTTAAACACACACTTAACTTTCTGAATCGAAATATTTAAATAAACACTGTAAAACTTGGGAGGATATCGAAACACAAGATACCTGGACGACAGTTAGACATAAAAGTCACAAATAAAATTCGCGTTACAACCATTCTATATGACTAACGTATGCAACTGGAACTTGCTGTAGAAATTTCTGACATTAATTTGATGAAAGGAGAACGACATAAAAGTAGTTATTAATATATTACTAATTTTATTATTTTTACGCCCCATAAATATTCGGCTAAACACAGGAATCTTTCTCTAGGGATCGGGTTTCCTATCAACAGATGGACCCTCATAGCCGATAGATGGATAATGTGAAATGCCAAGATGAGAAGCGAATATATGGCGCTGATGACAGCTAACCTCGTTGTTGTTATTTCGAAACATTACAATATATATATATATATATATATATATATATATATATATATATATATATATATATATATGCATCAAGAATTAAGTATAGGCTAACGTTTTGGGGTCCTTTGTCTACCAGTAAGCGCGTTTTTACTTTTACAAAAGATAGCGGTTAGGAATATGGCAGGTGTCACATATACATACATTCTTATATTCTTAAGCAGCATGTTTCAGAAAGTTTTTACATTCAACGTAACGAAACGTTATCTACCGCACACAGTTTCTTCTATGCAGATATAACCATCCCATGTTGAGATTGACGTGTATGCTCTATACTAGATTATGCCAATTTGTTCATATGTAGCTATACTAGGAGTATTGCCAAGTTTTTTGATGAGCGTAATGCATTTGTTATGGCTATGTTTATGTCGGTGCATGTCATTTTCCAAATTCGAATTATCAAAGTCCATAGTTACTTTTTATATTCCACCCATGTTAAATAAATCAACAAAAAAATGCTATTGCTTGAATGGCGTTACCTAACATCTACGGTGATACTTGTTGCATCGTTTGAAATACACAGTTTTCTAGATCTTGAACATGGGCTAGTATTTGGTAAACTAATACTCTCAAGTACTCCATATGAAGAAATCACAAGATCGATCGAGGTGGTCACAATATTGAACCACCCCTGCCAATCCAATTGTTCGGGAAAACATTGTCCAGGTAATCGCGTACAATTTGTGCAAGGTGGGAGCCTGCTCTGTCGTGGATAAAAATCATATTTTGGCAGAGGTTTAGAGGCATGTCAATCAAAAATTCTAGAAGCTGTTGTTACAGAAAATCTAAATCATTTTCTATATTTATGCGGTACGGTAAAACTTGAATAAACTAAAAATGATAGAATGTAATTACAGCAGTTTTAAAAAATAAGTTTTGTCGTAACCTTACCAGTCACTCACTCAGTAAATCACCACAAATATTTAAACCAAAGCGACAATGGCGATTTCTAGGCATAATTAAATGTAAATCTTTCAAATGCAGGACTCTTGTTAAATGATAGGGATGTTGTTGGTAACGTCTCATAGCACGCCATTTGCGAACTTGATTGGTTGTCAATTCCCTCGCAACGCACATAGTACTTTTTGAAGGATCATTTCTTATCAGATCAACGACGGCAGCATCACGCAAACGGACAGCCAGTACTTCTATGTGATGGTATTGTAACTTTACTCGACGAAGAGAATTCTGACTTCTAGTCTTGCAAAGGCACTAGTATTTGGTAAGCAATGCCCAGGAAATCGCACCGCGCTGTTTGACCTGCGTTATTATTTGAAGCACCAAGAGGGATAAATATATAATACCTTCGATTTAAGTAGTTTTGAGTCATTATTTAAAGAGTATAGAATACGCAGCCTTTTTCCGATGTAACTGTAAATGCCATTTATTGTTTAATGAAAATTGTAGCAGTGTATCTTAAATTACAGACGTCACTCCACGTTCGGGCGTTTCCGTAAAAATTGGCTGCTATCTTAGGCTGTTATTTTCACAGCGGTAAAATTTTAAAACATTTAAGGAGCATACGCGTTGGCTTTTTAGATGGTTAGCGAATCCCCTTAACTCATGGAAGCAGAAAAATGCATTGCAAATATTTTCACTTACTTTGTTAAACTTTTCCACTTTTAATATAATGTACAAATTTTAGGGGAAAAAGTTCATAAAATTCCACAGACTTAAAGAAACTATTTTTCTAAATACTACAACTCAAATAATAAAATATATTATAGGGTAATAATCTCCCGTTTAGATGTCAAATAAATCTTTAATGCTAACTTAATTTATTATTCTGAATTCCCATTTTCTAATCCGTCAAGATGGTCCAATTTTCAAACATTTATTTATATAAGTAGATTTCTACAGTTTTCCTTTTTTTTATTTGACTGATAACTTCATTTCATAGTCAATAAAAAAGAAGATCCTACTGAGCTGAAATTGAATATCTGATTTTGCACAAAAAGGAAATTATTTATATTTGTGCCTGTTTCGATAGAGTGGACTGTATATGCTGCCGGTGTTTTGTCTGGATAACAGTGATACACAAATATGCAACTATTTATTGACAACACTAAAATGGCGAGCGATTCCCGTTCACACACACACACCCCTTTCTTCTTCTCATCAACAGATGGCATCATACAGGCAATAGCCAATAAGCAACATTCAAGGTTTGATTTACACTGTAACAGCGCCCGTTTCCCGTCACATCTATCGCTGGTACAATAAATAATAATAGTACGTCAAACTTAAATTTTAAGTAAAGATCTGGAAATTCAAGGACATAAATCACCAAAGGACTGTTTAACAATTAGTAATTTAAAGTTATTTTTTTGAGTATTACGATAATTTACGCGTACAGCTGTCACACCCGACTACGTGGGCCCATACGCACAAAATAAAATTTTTAGGGCGCAAAAAATGTTCAGGTGACCAGTTGCATATTTTGTTGTTAATTTGTTACCCAAGAATTGATTTTACAATAGTTTCCTAGAAACGATAGCTAAGTTAGCATAACAAGCCAGTGCAGTTACCCGCTGTAGCTTTTGATTGTATTTGATAATTACTGAAATCGTGCGGTGGGTTAAAACAGCGGTGTACGGCAGTCCCATTTATTACTAGGAAAAACTTAGAAGATCAAGAAAGGAAAAGTTTTGTCAGTTTCAAGGGAATAAAAATCAAAACCGCGTAGTACATTGTTTTCTTTAAATATAAATTGCTAATTTAGTTGTTAACGAACTAAATATTTTAAATTTTTATGGATTCGACAGAATTTCCACGCGACTCCTATATATACAACGTAATGTGATCGTTTGCGAGATTACACTGCTTCGCATCCGAATCATCATGAATTCATAGTTATTATTGTTCTTACTCTGTTGGAAAATCCTTCTATCTTTGCGTACAGAAAGAAGTGGAAATGTTCAAAGAAGAAAATCCAGTTTTACAACTACTATCAAACAATTCCTTATTTATCCCGTCTCTAATATTGGAAAACCACCTCACCTTTATTGCTTTCCACACGTCAAAAAGAATCCCTATTAAAGTGTTCTACGCAAATGAAGTTATTTCTTTTTAATTTAATTTAAGTTTAATCAAGAACTCAACAATTAAATCCCTGACTAAAATCAGTTTTGAATGAAATCTTTACTGCAAACATGTTATATCCAATTTTTTCCATTAAGGTAATTCACAACTTTTATAACTACAGTTAAGATGCCATGCAATCAACATCCTAAATGTTTTGCCACTAAATGCCGGTGAATAACAATGAATTGTAAACAAATCTAGTACAATTTCGCAGGAGAAATTGTCGCCGTATCAACTCGTTGATCGAGAAACTCGTCGTTTAGGAAATACGGTGCGAGTGTATCTGCTCCTGTTGTATGCCCTACTATGTTTGCTATGGTAGTTTTCGTGGTTCCCTATTTTTCAAAAATGATCCTGTGCTCTCCTAAAATAACTCTGTGGCTCCCAGGGGAGTCACATTGTTGAGGTTGACAGCTCCTATATTAATGTATGAACTAGCATTTCGGAACACTCTGTATAACATTTTGTATATGAATTTACAGCAATAAAGAGGCCTCTGTGTTGTCAATAATTAAACTTGGGTTTGTCAAATTTTTTTCAACGAAATTGCTGTTCTCCTCGACCATACCACACACTTGTACATGATTTCAATTTCGGGTCAAATAGGCCCAAGGAAAACAGCAGGGTTAAAAGATGGTACGTTCTGGATCTATGATATGGTGTGTCGTTGAACTTGCCTTTGAAATGTCTACAAGGAATCCAAAATATATATAGAGTATTCTATATGAAATACAAAAGTTGATATCCACTTCCGGCTTAATCAAAAGCACTATGAAGTTGAAAATATTCTTGGAGAATACATTATTATCCATAATATGGGTTGCCAAAATTTCAAAATGATTTCCAGAGATACTTTTAATAGGTAGTCATCGTGAATGACCCTGTAGAATTGACATTAGAGTTTTACCATCAGCGTTAGTGTTTTGTAAGCCTGTGAAGCAAGTGGTTCATAGAGACATTTTCTACAGGTAATGTTTGGATAGTGCGTTGGGATTTTACACAAAGTATTGTTCTTACTTTCTAGTATATTTCTCTTTTTACAAGAACCTATTCATTTTTGTTTGTACTTCCTTGCGTTCTTATTATAAACAATGATCAACAATTTTATGCACTTAACGTAAGGCACTCTCGCTAATACCTATGTTTTAACTTACTGCCTCTAATTTTGCTCCTTTTTCATACTTTATGTTGTTATATGAATTTAGGATTATCTACTATTTTTCGATACTCAAATGACTTCTAACATAAATCAACATTTCGTTCTATCGTAAGACTACTCCGACTAGCCAAATATCCCTTACAAAAATACAAGTGATTATAATTCCGCATATTTTATTATTTCTTCTGTAAATTCTATAGCATCTTCGTTGAGTTTGGATAATAAACTCGATGTTCCCGCTATTCTGAGGTATTAATCCACAATAATGAAATGATTTCCTACATATTTCTTCTGAAGTAATCACCCTCTGTAAATGTGTCTCTGCTTACTTTTAAATCAATAAAAAAACCCTATCTACCTATTCTTAAAGTTAATACATAAGAATGTAAGTAGATAGCCAATAATTCATACGCTTACATTCAATAGTTCCAGTGACTGAGCACCACTATACACATACATCATTCTACATCCCCTTGTTGCAAGTACCTACCATTAGATCAATAAAAATGAAAGTAACACAAAGTGTGTGCAATATTTTTGTAGAAGTTGAATGTGCACTTCCTTAGAAATGTAATTGCTCAAATACATATCCATTCATTAGTTTACTATTATTATAAGAACATCGCAACTCATATCCAAAAAAGTATAACATCTACTAAAAATTCTCACTAACCAAATTTTGCAAACTAAACAAAATACAGTCAGATGATTATACTTACATTCGTTGTTTGTGTTGAGTTATTCATTGATGCCATAAAGTCAGTTGTTGATATTTGAGAATTCTGGCTATCATTAGAAAAATCAGAATTATTTGATGTGCCATCACTTAAATCCAGTTTTAGTTTCACGACGACCATTGTATTAGTTCAAACACGTCCTTTGTAATGTGTAACCACAACCTTGTACCGTAATACAAATATAAATGTAAGCAGCTGTCGTTGAAACAATCGCAATTGCTATAAACCTTTTCTGTTGTTGGTAAACTTGAAAACACTTGTTTGGATGGAAAACAAAATTGAATAGTCTAAAAGACGGAACACGCACAGATTGTTATTTAAAAATGAGTCAGAGGGAAACGTTTTTCAAGAACAACTACCTGTGATGTCATAACTAAAAATATCTAGTGACTTGGGAGATTTTACCCAATGAATGGATATAATTCACCGAACATTTACGAATGTATCCGATTGAGTACTTCTTTTGCAAGACATTCTCAGAAACTATGAGTCATCGTCGGGTAGGCAGGGTCATTACTAATTAATAAGAATAAGTTTCATAGTCTGCATAAGACGTATTTTATCTAATAGGATATAAACTAACAAAACAAGTGGAAATTAAAAAGCAGGGCGAAATATACAATGTGATGGAATACGCCTTTTCTATACCTGATAACGTATTAAATTTAGGTAATTCCGCATTGGCGTTGTTAGCGTTTTGTATGATAAAATCTTTAAAAGAGTTCAGGAAAGTAGCAATAAAACTACAACCGGAATTTTAAATGAAAATGCCCCGTTTTTTCACATATTTATATTTTGTATTTTAGGCTAAAAAATGTAGTAACTATCTGCGAGGTTCATTATATCTCACTATATACACATATTAGGATTTTATGATTATTCTGAAAAATAGGTTCTCTGCCACTAATTAAAAAAATTAAATTGTCTAAACTGTAAGGTAAAACAAATAATTACTCAAACCGAGATATTTTGATGTCAATTCATTCAAATTGAATTCGGCCATTACTCGAAGAAAATACAGTTAAGTATATCAAAAGAACATTCAATTTGAGAAACTATAAAAAATACACGTGCTTGCGACCGTTTAAGATTAAATGTAGTAGAGTTAAAAATATTTTTTGAAATATTGTAGCTATGATTTTATCATCATTAGATAAAAATGATGCATATATTTATATTCTTCAAGTACAAATATTTATATCCTCTGAATACTTATATTTCCAAATATATAAGGATATTTTTACCTAATGTTCATATTTGGAAATATGTACGTAGAGAAGATTCGTAATAAGCTTCAAATTAAAATTTTTCGTTTTAAAGCATTTTAAAACACGAATGGGCAAACTAAAGTATTTTTATTAAGTTATTCCACACCTGCCTCGAAATCTCCACTTGTTTTAAGAATTATATCCAAATTTTATTAATGCAAGTTGATATTACAAAATTAAATTACTTTTATTATATTGTTTTGCTATAATTTTGTTATAGTTTTAAAAACAAATCGGTATGCTAATTTTCAGGTGAGTTCTTATTAGGGCGATGTATTTCGCGTCTATTAACCTTCTACATTTTTATTGAGAGATACATCAAGTCATTTTTCTATTTTGTGTTATATTGTGTCACAATAGCATAAATAAAATAAATATTTAAAGTTAGTAAAACGAAATATTTCTACTTTCAGATTCAAGTCACCCATCAAACTTTAAAGTAGAATAAACTCTACAGATTTTCAAAATATTTAATTTAATGTATTAACTGTTCATTTGCATTTCTAGATAGATGTGTGTATACTTGTATTACTTTTATTCGCAAATTTGTATAAACCAAAATTCGATTTTTTTTCTTTATTTTAATATACCAATAAATTTATTTTCCAATATAAAAAATGTGTATGGACGAATATAATAATGGTTTTTGATTTGTTCGCAGTATTGCTCCGGAGCTGTTCCGGAACCGATATTCAGCGTGTAGGTACAGTCCTAGTTTCTACTTCCCTGGCAAAATCGTTCAGGTGCGGTGATATAATCCAGCATGCGAAATTAGTTTGTTTACAGAGAAGTGTTGACAATTTGGAGTATTCCTAAATTATGTTCACGTTGCGTCACCCGCCATCTTTTTTTATCTGCACCTCATCTGTACTGTCTTAGTTCATTGTGACATGCGTTCGGGTTGGTCTATAGCAGTTCCGGACAAATGGAAAATCATTAATATATAAAATACGCATAAGTAGCTTTCACATCGGGTAGTGTAACGCGAAATGAAACCTACATCAAACTAACTCTGCGTTTGGTTTTAAATTTGCATGTCATGATTACTGCAGAAACAACTAATAAACATACCATGTCTAATTCCGTGCATTACAAAAGCAATTGTCAATATGAACAGATAAATTGAGAGCAAGCAAATCATTGGTCTCAGTTGTCAAATCTTAACGCAGCCACAGACCATTGCGCCTTCGGACTCCATGAGAGCCACAGCTCTTCATAGTTATACATTTCTGGTTTTAGGATGACTTGTGTGTCGAAATAAAAATGTTGAAGGACTATTGCTTAGAGGCTATGGCCTCAACTTCCTTTAGTAAAATATATTCTCACATTCTACATTAATCATTTTCATTGATACAATTTCAGAAATATTTGGATATTTTGCTAAAAGGAAATGTTGAGTGGAAACTTTGATTGTTGAATGTTTTACACATTCAAAGCTGGCGATATTATAACAGAAGGGAAGAAGTATCTTTGACATGGTGTCCTGCTTTCATTGCATATAGATAGAAGTATATGTCCACACTCTACTAAGAATGCCAGATTGTCTATAGCTCCTAACAATGGTTCAGTGTATGTTTTATTTGTTACTGTAATTAATTTGAAAATTTCTTATATCATTTTAGCCCATAAAATATGCCGGGTCCAAGTTATATTGATACCATAAAACATGCTGATGTGAGTAAAATCCATATTTAATTACCTATCAATGCATCGACAAGTTCATCATCTTCCAAACCCTGCTTCAAAAAGTGAGATGTAAAAATGTCACATTTTAAAAAGAAGATAAACTAGAATTAGTTGAAAATATGTTATTTCTTGCTCTGTGCATTGTGCATTATACGCTTAAGTAATATTACATATATTAATATTGCAAGATTTTTGAGGGTATAATATCTTCAGGAAGCACAAGAAATAAAACGATTAGAATTATAAAAGATAGGGTTTTGTAGCTATAGGTTATCTTCGTAGACGAAATTAGGGAATAAGCAATAGACTCTATATCTCTGTAACCATTAAAATCCATATTAATTTATTGGTGACATCTAGAAGGCTCATTTATTTAAAGTGGTATTATTACTTTATTTGCAGTAAGAAGACGGATTAATCATATTTACATATAGTATTCTACCTATTCCATGCCAAGAAGCATATACATATAGAAAGTCTACAAGATAAGGAAAAGTAGCAATACGGTTTTGCAACAAAAATTAGCCATAAAATGCTGTGATCTACCAATTGCAAGTAAAACGAGGTGGTAAATTATGATTTTGTATGATGAGTATTAAGTAGTATTGAGAAAACAACTACGAACATCAACACAAGAATCGATCATTTCGTAAAACTAGTCATATATAATATGTGTAAAATGCACACGTTGTGATTACAATAACTACAATAATACTAAGAATCCACTTTCGTTAATTTTATTTGTACCATTTTTAACCATCCCTGGAGCAGTTCTCTGACTGCTTAACACGAGATGGCGGCGCAAGTAGCGCTTTGGGAAACCGCACATGACTGCTCGAGGGAACAGTACCCGGTTTATGTCGCTGCTTCTTGAACGACAGGCGTGCGTTTCTTTGGCACTAGAGGGCGCCAAGAAATGTCGAGTTTGTCGTTTTGAAAGTTGTGGCATTAACTGTGAGGCAACAGTGATAGAAGTGATAGTTAGAAGATACTTTCGACATCTACGTTGATAACGCCGGGTTGGTTGAAAACATGTTTGTGAGTTAGTGTATTTTTTTTTTCTCCGAATTATTTCATTAATTATTATGAGGAGTATTTAAGCTATCTTAGCAGTATATTTTTTGATCTATTGTTTCTAGATAATTATTTTGCTGATGTCTCTTTCTCTGATTTCAAAGAATATGATTCGATGATTCTTTAAACATATTTACTGAATATTTCAGACTGGAAAAATAGTACTCTACTAAATAAAGTATTGTTTTTAACAACGAAATGGTGTTTTTTATACAAAGGATGATTGATTGCAAGAGATAAATTATTTGACATAACATTGAAATATATATGAATGTTTTTGTACTTTTAAAATAAATTACTATTAATATTGTACACAATTGCAGTTGTAGAATTTAATTTTTTTTGTTTTTTTTGCACATTCTTTGTTATTTAACAATATCTTCTTTATAAATTGCTCCTACAACTGTTATCGATCAAACTGCTGCAAGTTTCCTTTTATCATCCACCTTCTGAATTTACAAGTAATCCATTTGCTTTGATTAGAGTAACGTTTTCCATTATGTTGTTATCTCAAAATCTAAAGAACCGACCTACTATTTACTCCTTACTAATTGTTTTTTTTTTTATTTTTATTTTTACTGTAACTATGCCCAGTGTCCCTTTACGAGGAAGCATTAAATCATGAAATAAATGTTATTTGGTTGGAATCATCTGTGTAATTCCAAGCAAAACTCTTGAAATAACTATACATATTACTAAGATTGAAAATGTTAAACCACTACATTGTATAGATCATAAACGCCACACTTGCAGGAATATTAAAGGTTGTCTTAATTTGCTAGTATTATGGCAAAGGCCTGAATTGAAATAACAGAAGTAGTATTATGAAACATAAAGTTTTTATTATCATCTAAAAAAGAAAATATAAAAAACTATATATAATGGCCAAACACTCCTTGAAGAGTTGTACCGCTTCTTTTGGAGCCTTCTAGATTCATTTCCTTGGGGTGAATCAATCTCAATCTCCGTATCTTCACATGTTTCTCTAGAGTTCCTTGCGCACATTTTCTTTCTATTTTATAATTCCTGCCTTGCTTAATTCTTCTTCAACTTCTCGAAGCCATTTCGAGCTAGTCCACATATCTTACTGCTATTATTCCTGTTTTCCACATATGCTACAGCCACTTTAGCCTCTGTTTTTTATTTTCTTTACCATGGCCCCTCCTTAAAATTCTTCAGAGTCTTTTGTGGTTCATCCTTCATTAACATTCATTATCAGAAACCCTTATGGGTCCTAATATTGTTCTCTAATATCCAAAAGTAAACTATTCTGGTTATTATAAATATGCAATATTAACTTATAGTTTTACCCTTTTTGCCCTACTAAATTTCTGTTTATAAATTTCAAACTAGAAATTATTCAAAACCGTATAAATAAATAATGATAGCAAGGGCTGTGAGGTAGTATGGCAAACAACACAAAAGTATTGCCATACTTCGCACCACACAAGTTTAATTAATTAATCCGGGATAGCTGCCATTACCCTACTGCTCCAAAAAATTTCCAAGGCATCTTGATTCAAATATCTAGTAAATAAAGTTCGCTTACCTAAATCTTCCCACAATAGTACTATCGAAGAAATTAGTGAGTGACATCCTTTCCGTTCTGATTTATTACCTTTACAGTCTTAACAAATCCTAGCATCTGCAGAAATTTCATTTGAAATTCTTCGCCCTTAAATGGTCTATTATACATCTTCTTTGCAAGTAGGTTTGACGAATTTAAAATGTCGAAAAGCTTGTCAATTTTCTTAATGAAATCAAATGTTGCTACTGCAGCTTCCGGCAAGCTTCCGAAAGACGTGCAAAGAAGGGCTTATTTCTAGTTCCACACTTTAATTACTGGAAACTATTTTCTGTTCTTCTACATGAGTGTCTGTAAAATATATATGTACACATTCTACCACAAATGTAACACAATTATTTAGAGTACTAACCTAGTACGCCAGATATAGAAAGAATACTGGCAAAATTTTCTTCCGAAAAGCACCATGGTGGTACTTCCACATGATTATCCTTATCTGTTCAAGAAAGTAAAATAAAAAAATATATTAAATGCATGAGATATAACTTAATTTTGTTGTTGTTACTTTTCGGATAGAATTGAACTTAATGAAACAAGCAATTTTTATTGCCAAAAACTTTACAGTATTTATTGAATCTAATAATTATATTTCTTTCTGGCAAATTTTAAAAACTGCCTAAATCAATTTCTAAGTAATAGCTTTTTATGAATTTATTTGATTAAATATTTTATAATTCACTTAGTGAAAAAATGAATTTTTAACTACTCACAGCAGTTCTTCAATTGAAAGTAGTTTGATGTCCCTTTGCACCAGTCTTGTGTCTATGCTGCACCCAATTTAAATCCAAATGCTTTCATCTTTCAAATTTTAATATTTTTTAACTTTAATATCGGAGGAGTCATGTTGTTTTTAAACTTTAATGTTGTATTTTATTGGGATTTTGCAATCAATCGGAAAATTTTAAAAGATTGTCTTTTCATCAAAACTACAAAAATAGATTAAATAAACATATTTAATCTATTTTTGTATCTCATTACAGTGAAACCCTTCGATGGTAATGGATTTGGAAATTGGGAATTTGGTATGAAATTGCTTCTGGAACATTATGAAGTGTTGAGAGCATGGTACAAATAACACGGTATGCTTATGCGTTTGTGACGTTTAGTCTGGTTTAGAGGGTTTAGTCTTTTGATTAGAATCGTGTTCGGATTATTGTTTGTCATCGTTACAGTTTTCTCTTTCGTTTACTCGCTCTTCAGTTTTAGATTATATTTATAACTTTTAACAAGTTTTGTAAATTACTTTTTTCAGAACTCTGCAATTTTATTTCCATTTATTTGGTAAGTTTATACATTTTACCTTTTGTATAATACAATAAATTACAAACCTTTATCTAATTTTCGATGTATAATCTCATTTTTTAATCATGTTTAGTTGTGCAAATTATACCAGAAGTATTAAAAGAAGTACAGTAAAATATTAACGTTTCCCGAAAGATGAGATTTTAAGGAAGAAATGGATAGATGCATGTAAACGTGCAGATCCCTTAAACATAAAGCAGGGTAAGTCTAAATAATTTTAATCAGAGCAATTACTTTTCATTTATAAAAATATTACATAGGTACTAAATAATATGTTTTAGAAAGTGATAGGCTATGTTATATATCAAAAATATTTTCAGCATGCATTTGCTCAATTCATTTTGAAGCATCCTGTTTTGAAGTGTCCCTACGCCAACAGATATGTGATTATGCACGAAAATGTTCTAAGGGTTTGAGAAATGATTCTGTTTCCACCTTGTATCTTCCACATGGTGCTGCTGTGAATGTGGAAGGAAGCAAAACAGGACCAAGTGTTGTAACCATAAGTTCCAGTATTTATTGGTTTAATTGATCATTGGTTTGACATACACAATTGGCGATATACGATTGAATACACGATTGAAATTGCAAGGAAACAACCCACAAAAAAATGGATTTGGAGTAAATTTCCCAGATCAGAAAAAAATTTTGAATCAAATGTCAAACACTATGATGGAAGCACTTGTTGGGAAACATAAAGGCTTGTTTCCTTTCCAAACTGGAATAATTATATCTAATAATTCGCTGTTTCAATTATATGAATATCTACAGAGCAATTATAAAATTGAATACATTTTAACATGATTAAATCAAGATAAGTACTTGAAAACTTCTTCTCTTATGTCCGAGCTATGGGGGCACAAAATGACCACCCTTAACCATTGGAGTTCAAATATCGACTGAGGTGGCTCTTAGAAAGCATTCCAAAGCAGTTTTTAGTGAGAAAAACCAATGTAGAAGAAACTAGTGAAGATTGTTTGCTTCTACCTTTAAACACGATAGCAGATGTAGCAGCATATGACAACATAGATGATCCATCTTTAACAACAGTAGTATTTGGTCGCTTAGCATCTGCGGAACAAGTTGATCAACTGGATGATATAGAGAATGTATGTAGTCTAGTACACTGTCATTTGTAGATCCAGAATATCCTGAATTTCTTTAGACGAACCTTCACGAGAAAATCTGCTATTATTGCAAGAGTTTGAAATAAAAGAGAAAATAACTGAAGATGCACTGGCATATATTGCTGGATATGCTGCATATAAGTTTAAAAATAAATACCATTTGCGTGGTGCTACTCATACATTAAAAAGCAATATAAAAATGAATTTGTGGCTTGACATAGTATCTCTAGGGAATTTATTACAGCCCACTGAGGAGTTATTACATGCCAATAAAATTTTAGAAGGGGCTTTTAACTTTTAAATATCAAATTTTTTAACAAAAAACAAATTACCACTGTCCAGAGGGCGTTGAAGCGAACTGTTCTGATAAGCCAGATTATGTTTGTAAACTCAAGAAAGCTTTATATGGTTTACGTGAAGCACCTGAGTGCTGGTATCAGAAGCTCAATGGGCAATTATTAAGTTTAGACATTAAGAGATCTCAATTAGGCCAATATTTGTATTTCAATGGCGACACATTTTTAATTCTACATGTACATGATACAATTCTGTTTCCTAATATATCTAGAAAAATAAGTAAAAATTAATGTCAAGATTTGAAATGAGACAAATCTCCCAAAACAGCAAATAATTTTCTACTGATTTTTTTTGCAATTGAAAAATGTTGCAAAGATTTATTTTTAAGTCAAACGAGTTTGATACAAAAACTGTTAAGCAAATTTAATATGACATATTGTAAAACATCAAGTATTCCTTTACAACCGAAATTAAAGTTGAAATATTGTAAATTAGAATTCAGATTTGAATGATTTGCCTTATAGAGAACTTATAGGATTTTTAATGTATATTATGTTGGGAACTAGATTAGATCTGAGCTATTCAATTTATCACTTCAGGCGTTTTGAAAATTGTTTTACAAAAAAACACTGGACATACTTAGAGAATGTCTTAAGATATTTAAAGCTAACGGAGAATTGCGGTATTAAATCTGAGAAATGAATAGCTCAGACCAGTCCACTTATTAGTGCTTGTGTAGATGCTGATTGTGCAAATTATATCAACGATGGAAAAGTATTTCAGCTTATAGAATTAAAATATTTAACAATTTTGTTTTCTAGAAGTCAAAAAAACGGGCAACAATTTCATTAAGTAGTGCAGAAGCAGAATACATTGCACTTTCTGACTGCACAACAGAATGTATTTTTATCGGTCAATTACTTACTGAAATCTTGAATTGCAATGCCTTTCCTATAGAGATATATAAAAAAAACTTGCTGCACCAATATCCACATTTACTTTTCTTCTTTTCTTCACCTTACCAAATTCCATTTGTTATGTGCAGTCTTAAAATATTTGAAATATGGTTATTACTACACACAACTATGAATAGTAGAAATGCTTACCTCCTTTCAAATATTGAGATTTACCAATTGCTTCGATATTTTCTCAATTTTCACATCGTCACAAGTTGCATTGAAGTATGGAGGGTAGGTATAGCATGATATACAGCTTATTTTTTAAGTTGTTTAAAAATATCTTATCCACAAAATGAATACCACACACTTTCATAAAATATAACTGTCTATGGTCACGCTGTAACAAGTCTTCTCTGCGAATGTTTTCTATTCATACTTTGCACCTAAAAACCTATAACAGTGGGACAGTTGTATTATTTCCTTTTGTTCAGAGCAGTAGACGCATTAACATTCAGTATAATAGTCTTACCTCTCTAGTTCTTTTGGAAAAGCAAACATGCTAATTCTATTCTGCTTAGTGCTTGTTGAACAATCGTGCATAGCACACTATAGCCCTGCATGAGGTGCCATTATCAAATATTTAATTGAATAGTCCTCAGAGTATATAAGCTAAACTAATAGAAATGTGTTGTAATTGTAAATAAAATTATAAATTTAGGATCAGGATCACACAAATTGTAAACTACTCTAAAAACCAAGAGTTAAAAGGTATTTAAGGTAGATCACTACACAATTCGGAATGTGTTTGATAATCCAATTTACAATATTGAGATTTCACGCATATGCCCGAAATAATTTGCAAAAGTTTCGTAGTTGTATATTATCTAATTTGTGACCATACCATACTCACCAGCTCAAAGTCAGTTGCCTCTTTTGGTTGAAGCGGTAAATTTAAGAACGGTTTTCGGTTCACCGCCATACATTAACCTGTAATTTAAAAACGTTAGCGGTGGAATGGTGGAACCAACTGCAACCGATGAATCCACTGATGGAATGAAGAACAGGCCCTTTATGTGAAAGTATGGTGGAAACGAAATTTTAGTATGATGATTTTTATATGAATATTTTATGTTAAAAAAATCTTGCAATGCAACTTGACCGGCAAATTTACTCCTTCTAAAGAACGTGCATGAAAACAATAGTTCGAATTTTGTGTGATTTCATGATGTAAAGAAAGAGCGTCCAAAACTAAAAGGTGGTGATCCTTTTTCAATTAAAGAGTGGTATAAAAAATTACTGAATGCATTGAAAACGAAGAAAATAACAAGCGGTCATTATATATGATATGTGATGAAACGGGATTTAATCACGACCCCAAATATGTTAATTTTATAGTACCGAAAGGCCAAAAATGTGTATCCAAAAACATCTCTGGATCCGGAAAAAAAGAATACTACCATTCTAGTTTGTGGAAATGCGAATGAGGAAAAGGTACCACCGTTTAAATTTTTAGAGGAAATATATTTGTGCTCGTTGTTGAATTTTACTGTTTACTTTTTTTTTGGCTTTAATAGGCAACAATAAAACTAGTTGTGTGTAGTGTGGAATGAATCTTTCTGTCTATTTTCCCACACTTTTTCTCATCCCTTCCTTCTATTTCAAAGTACAGATTTTACAATGATGTGCCTAACGCTTCTGTATGTCCAAATATTAGTGGTGATTAAAGTTACATAAATAATTCACAATATATATCCAAATGTGATTATCCTGGCACCACATACCCAGCCCAGAAAAAAGGTGGACAGAAGGTGAATTGTTTGTCAATTGAATTAGCGAAGTATTCTTTCACCCGAAGAAAGAAACCCAAACATCCTACTTTATGACCGTATTGGGGTTCATACAAGTTTCGAATTATCAATTTCCTCGATTTTTTAAATTACCCTTGTTCGCATATTTTTTTTTATGGAAACGTAAATTTTACTCTACCATTCGAGCATTTTTTCCCTTTTCCAATAATATACGTTTGTTCTTTTTAAAATTTATTTTTAATAACATTTTTACAAGAAATTGCCAGTTCAAGTATTTCATAAATCTTAAGTATATCACAAATAGGCAAAATTATTTGCAATTTGTTATGGGTTATAGTGTTATTATTAAAAACAAATTATCATACAAGTAAATTAAAGTAATTGTCCTCCATTATCAATTTGACAATGAGTTAATCTTTACAAAATCCTAAATCGTTCTGGTAAACCGGATTTTTAAATCTTTGACATTAGCCTTATCTTCGTAAACTTTGCTTTTGCGTATCCTCAAAGAAAATGGCTTAAATCTGGCGAACGGACTGGCCATTAAATGTTTCCTCGTCTCCCAAACCATCTGTTGGGGAAAACGTTGTCCAGAGATTGGTGTTAAGTGCAAATATAATTTCATTTTGCAATAACTGCAAGTACAGTTAAATTGATCTCGATGAAAGAGGAATCTATAATATGACCTCCTGGAATGCTAATTTAAACATTAATCTTTTTTTTTTGGCTACTGCGTATGGTGCTCTAAAAACCAAGACAAATTTTCCAATGGCTAGTATTTATGTTTATTTGCTTCATCGGTAAAGCAAAAAATAACTTCGTCAAAGAAAGGAATATTGTTGATATCACAAAATTTTACATAAACTTATTAAAAAGGATATAAAACAAGATTCTGAAACGTTAATTGATTATTATAAAAAATAAATAATAAACCTGCATAATAAATTACACTTGAAATTAACTACAAAACCGGTTAAAGAAAAATATAAGAGGAACTCTTCATATGAGGAAGGTTGACATCATAACTATTTGAATTCTTTCACGTTCGCTTAAATTTAAACTCGCTGCTACTAATATTAATAGTAACAAATTCTGCAATTGAATTATTTTGTTAAATATTTGACGTGCGCATTAACCATCGATAAAATTACCTCGTTCAAGTTTTGTTTTGGTCTATTTGCGGTCTACATATCTAAGATTTATGAAATGCTTCCTTGTAAAAATGCTATTAAAAAGAAAATTCAAAAACGACAAAAATATTGAAAACAGTAAAAAGAGCTCTATCGAATGGTAGAGTAGAAAAATTGAAGTATTTTCATGATAAAAAATCAACGACGCCGACATCGTCCAAAAATCATAAAAAGTCAACGATGCTGACAGCGTCGATAAGTGATTAGGACACAGCGATGGCGCCATCGTCGAAAAGTCACGAAAAATGAAGAAAGCTAGAAAAATGCACGATGCTGACGTGGAAAAATCAAGAAATCAACAATGCCGACAGCGCTAAAATATCACAAAGACACAATGGCGTCAGCATTGCCCAAAAATCACAAAAAGATCAACAATGTCCACAGCGTCGGAAAGTGACAAGGACACAATGATCGTCGAAAAATCACAAAAGATCAATGATGCGGACCTCATTGAGAAATCATAAAAAATCAACGATTCCGGCATCGTCGAAAAAACACAAAAAATCAATAATGCTGTTATCGTCGAAAAATCACAAAAAATCAGTGAGGACAGCATTCTTAGAAAACCCAAAAAACCAACGACCCTGTTATCGTCGGAAAGCCACAAAAAAATGCACAATGGCAGCGTCGTTTAGAAATTACAAAAAAATAACGATTTTGGCATCGTCGAAAAATCAGAAAAAATCAACGATTCCAACAATGTCGAAATGTCACGAGAACACAACGATTCCGACATTGTCGAAAAATCACAAAAAGTGAATGATGCCGACATCGTCGAACAATAACAAAAAATACACGATGGTGGTTTCCTTGAAAAATCATAAGAAAATCAACGATTCCGACATCGTCGAAAAGTAACAAGAAATCAATGATGCCGACGTCGTCGGTTCATCGTGATTTTCAGGCAATGCCGACATCATTGATTTTTTGTGTTTTCTTTGACAATTCCTACATCCTTGATTTTTTGTAGCTTTCAGACAACGCCGTCATCGTAGAGTTCTTTGGAACTTTTCACACTTCCGTGATTTGCCGACGACGCCCGTTTCATTCATTTTTTTGTGATACTTAAGTGTCGCCGACATTATTGATTTTTTTGTGACTTTTTGACAATGTTGACTATTTGTGATCTTTCGACGATGCATCGTTTACTTTTTATGATTTTTCAACAACACCAGCATCATTGACGCTTTGTCATCTTTCGACAATACCGCCATCGTTGATTTGTTACGATTCCTTGACTGTGTCTACATCACTGATTCTTTGTGATTTTTTGAGGAAGTCGGAGTCGTTAATGATTTTTCGTCAATGCCGGCAACGATGATTTTTTTTGCGATCTTTCGACGATTCCGAAATCGTTGATTTTTTTGAGATTTTGCTGCGATATCGGCATCGTTGATTTTTTTGTGATTCTTCAACGATCCCGGCACCAGTGATTTTTTGTGATCTTTCGACGATTGTGGTTTCTTAGCGTCTGTGTCGCGATTTTTCGATTCTTAGATGACGCTGGCGTCGTTGTGATTTTTCGACGATATCGGCATCGTTTCTATCGGAAACCCCCGAAACTCCTCGATTAGAAATGCATATCTAAGAAGAAAAGCAATGTCGATTTCGGGTCCGTCTCCGACACTACTTTTCGTTAGTCCGAAAACTTCAAACGGCCATAACTTCTGAACGGATACAGCGATCTGATCGAGTAATGTGTGCTTTTTGATTTCCGTCAAAAGACTCGTCTTTAGTATACATTTCAACACGTTGCGGTGCATCTTGTCTTCTACAGTTTTCGTACATTTAGACGCCCATATCTCATATGCTGTTAGCTGTCGTATATGCGACTATAGGGCCGTAGATTGGCGAAATTCCGTACTTTTTTTTCTTAGGCCTATCAAAAATGTTATTATTTTTGGTTCAAATTTTTACGGTTCTTCTATACCTCGGCATCCAAACGAGCTACTTACGTACTTGGTAGGGTGTTGTAAAGTTGTTAACTCGGTAGAGCAGTTTCCACGTTGCAATCTGTTGCTTGGGGATCCGTCTTGTCAGCTATTCGAGACCCCAGTAGACCAATGCGCAAAGGCGGTAATCTATTTTATTTAACCGATTATTCGCCATTCATGATCGGTTTAGTATAGTTCTTTGTCTACATTGCACCCTGTGAAGGCACTGCCCCTTGCCTCTGGATTCGTCTTGTCTAGCTGATTCGTATTTAACCATATTTCCATTCTACATCGCAAAGTCGAAATCAAAAATAAAGACGAAACATATTTTAGTTCCTATACTTAAGTTCATTTATTTCCGAATTCATAAAATCGATCCCGTTTCTAAAAAATGGTAATCAATTAAATGAGATAGGCTTTGTTTTCTTTATGTAATAAACTAGTTACTAGATAGGGTTGATTCTCAATTATTGTAGATTCTGTTTACAATAATTATTTAATTTGTGATTTGTATACTATAGGAGCATATGTTGAAAGATAATATAAATGCTTCTGTAATAATTTATGGAAGAATTTCTGAATAGAATTATGTTTTTATATAAAATTTTATAGGGACTAATGAAATTTTAAATTTCAAACAATTGCAAAAAGAACTTGTGAAGAAAAGGGCTCTCCCTTTCATTTTTTCATTAAGATGGCCTCACACAAAGTCAACCCCCGCCCTTTTAATTGCAGAATGGTGCATTCCGAACTTGTTTTTACTTAAAAAATGTTTCTATTCTTCTGAATTTTGTCGTCGTCATAAATGTTGCCAAACAGGAGTGTGATTTACAAAATCTCTACTTATCAATCATAGTTATGAACCATCAATTAGTTTAGATAGACCAAACCCCACCTTTTCGATTCATCCGCTTTTTATTGGAAAAGAAATTGATGTTTAAGTGTGAAAAGTTTGGATCTGTTAAAATCTTCAGAAAAATTCAGGCTCTACCAACGCCGTTCGAGAAATTCCAAATCGCTAAAAATCTTGTAACTTTATACAACTTAAGAAAGATATTTCTACGTGTAATAACGTGTAATAGACCATCGCTGTGAATGACCTGTATTGTTGAATATTATAGCAGAATAGTTGTGTAGACTGTTTTGTTGACGACGTGATTACAGAATTCTGTATTCCGTATTGCTATACGTTCCTAGGTACTCCTACAATTCATTTTCGAGTTGCTTTTTTGTTTTTTTTTTTTTAATAGCAAAACGTTAACATGGTGTTTTGCATTAACCATATTGGTATAAATTCACAAGTTAAAGTGGAAACTATCCGTTTGATGTAGCTCAACGTACATACTGTTACTGCATGCGCTTTTTTATTATAGAAAAAACCTGTGTTTGTAGTGTCCTCACCGAAAAAAATCTCGTAACAGTTGTTCGAATAAGCAGTTTACCTGTTCTGTTCTAACGAGCAAACGAAAAATAACGTAGTGCTGTTCCATTCGTTTCTGTTTTTGAAAAACTTGACAAAACAAGGACCTAGACTGATCGATCCGCTGACCAATTACGCAAATTGTACTATACTTATTACTTATTGTTTCACGGATCGTGCAGAAGTTTTCTAATGATTGATGTTGTTGTCTTTAAGTCCTTGTTATATATGCACCTCGATTAGGTCCGTAGAATCGCATCTATTCCTTTCTGGTGGGACACAACCGTCCTTGCTCACAATAATGTATTATCTTCGCGGTGTTATCATTTCGGCTCTTATTCTGCCACTAATATTACCTACGTATTACCGATATTATTCTACTTCCTAACTTTTTGCCGCCATACGGTCAGAGTCAGTTCCACTCTTCAGGAAAAGAAGCTAGATAGTGCGAACGTACGCAGCACAGGGACGCTAATTTCCGATAATGTTCTTTTTTACCCTCTGCAAACCACCCATTCTTTTACTAGTTACTGCTATCGATAAAATTCCAAAATTCAAAAATCCAAAAATTCATCTAGAATTTTTCAGAATTTCAGAAATTTTCAAGACTGCAAAACTGTTTACTATAATGTTGCAGCAACATTTTTCATCTTTACGCTTAGTTTAAAGAAAAAAGTAATCATTGGATGCGTATGATCAGCGATAAAAAAATACACGGTACGTGTATCTTTAGTTTTCGGTTCGGATATAGATTTCTAAATTAAATTACAGGCAGCTGACAAATACGAACGAAACAAGGAAATGTAAATGTGTTACTTTTGTCTTCGCAGATTTAAAGAACAATTGTATCTACTAGCCGCTCGAGAAATTGTATATTTTTATAGCGTGTTCCGTTTTAAGAGGCAATGTATCATACGCAGGGTTTTTGAAAAATATGTATCATTCGTGATATGCAAAATAAAACAAAAGTACTAATTGGTAAATCAATTGTTTGGTAACATTAATTTATTTAACTGTAGTTAACAAAATAATTCGAATTTCTAAACCAGCAGGAGAAGTAAGTGACACATTATAAAGAAGGGACACATAAATTTGATAGGTTTTTCGTGGTTAGGCGATGTGAGATGATAAAAAAAGATACGTCTAACGTTTCGACAACAAATTATTTTCTTTAAATTTTGTATATAAATTTCTGTTATTTATTTTTGTTTATAAAATTCATTAAAAATTGTAGAACTAATCACTCTATATTATTTAATTTTGTAAATGGATATGTATGAATGTTTAATTGAAAATACATGAAAGTAGTAATTGTGTGCGTAAATTTTTTTTTCTAATTGAGAATGGATTTAATTATTGTCAATAGTTAAGAAAGAAGAAAAAAGAATTCAATTACTCACCTAGTCCGATCGGTAAACATTCTGTTAAATATGCAACATTTTTTCTCGGTTAAACATGTGTTACTTGTTAATTAATTAATGTAAAAAAAAAATACATTATGGAAAAATATATAAATAGGTTTGGTTCTTTTTACATGTTGTAACTGTAACGTATGAATGGAAAACGATAATTTTATTTTTGAAATAGTTTAATATCTTGCGAACTGGTCTTCGAGGTACACATGGCGATGCTTTGTTAATGTTAACATCTTTACTGGATCACTTTTAGCTGTGAATACGCTTTGCACGGTTGAATTTGCTACTTTTCTTCTTTGATATTTTATACTTTTGCAAATACAAAGCTTTACATTTCCTCAACAACTTCTTAATGGTGTAGGATAACTTCTTATTTCTTAATGTCCACATTTCAGAGTTTGACGATGGCATCTGTTTCTCAACCTGCAATTACAAAATTATTTATGTTCTTTGTTGCTTCAGAAAAGTAGGCGATTTCAGAAACGTCGCCCTATACAAGGCGTCTCACCTGGAACTGCATTGATCAATAGATAAAATATACATAGGAAAATTTCGAATGTATAATATATAATATGCTGTAGCTTATGTGTATTATAGAACTAAAATATTTTTAATAATTTTACATTTCCGGCTATAGCGGAAGTAGCTGTCAACACTCTGATTTTAAACAGAACATCCTACATTTTTGAATCTGTAATTCAATTTTGACAAGACAACTATGTTGCTATTTCTAACCATATTTCAAATATTTGAATTTTTTGAAAATTTTTGACAGATGACAAGTGCATGCAAACTTTTATTTGCTGTGAAGGTGTAACGTGAAAAATTGAAATTTTACAGAACTATTGACCATGTAATATTACAACCCGAATGAATAAAGCGATATGAGGAGCATGAGATTCCTTTGCTGCTACTGTAACTACAAAAACAAACTGTCACCAAACACAATTAAACGATTAATAAGAATTTTAAAAACTTCGGATACGTCAAGGCAAAAAAGCATGTATACCGTTGATGGAAAAAAAAAGGGTTTATCAGCGCTGGATTGTTTTGTAATGATCATGACTAACTTAGATATAGATATACAAAGCTGGATGACATTTTAAAATAAACTGTGCTATAATAGACATTTTGTAAAATATCTAGAACAGGAACAGTATCAGTTTCAGATGCGACATTTTTGTTGTATTTTTTTTAAGAGAAATTCGATAAGACAGGGAAAAATAGATATATTTTAAAAATCAAGTTTTTACACTTTTTACATTTGAAAGTTTAATCGTAATTATCGGACATACTGTATAATTTTTTATAAAAAAAAACAGGCCGCGTACAGTGATTCAACTCGCTTGTATATTGCCGTTGCATAGTATGCAAGGAAAATACGCGGGCGAGTCAAATCACTGTTAGCGGCCTGCCATTTACGTCATCACCCACCGCCGCTGAATACTACCCTATATTGTCAACAGTTCTGCAAAATTTCAATATTCCACTTGTCCTCCTGGCAAAACTTTTCAAAAAATGCAAATATTTGAAATATGTTAAGAAATAGCAACATAGTTGTATGAAACAAACCCTAAAATTGAATTAGGAATTCAAAAATGTAATAATATATAGGTGTTCCATTTACAATAACAAAATTGACAGCTACTTCTTGTATGACCGAAAATGTAAAATTATTGACAACATTTTTGGTTCAATAGTACATACAGGTACATATTGCAAAGTTATTCAATGTATTGTATACCATTACATATATCGATCGATGCAGTTCCAGATGAGACAGCCTGCATATAATGCTTAGGTACTAATAAGAGACATTAAAAGATTGCCCGTTGTATCTAATTTCGAAAAAGAATATTTTAGTTACTCCGGATAAAACAATTCGTATAATCGCGATTCGGACATATAACATTTTCTCATTGTACCTACTTCCTTCGTTGTAACTCACAGGAACTACGGTTTTACTTAATAATTTACTATAAATAAATATATTTAATGAACCAGCTACCACCAACCACTATGTGTATACGCGTTTCGCTGTATTACACACAGCTCAGTACACCTACGTGAAAGGTAGCAGCTGTAATTCAAGTTCGCGTATATATGCGATGTTCAAGCTAACATGTTTGGATGAGAGTATCTAATTAAAGATACTCTAATCTAGTGTGCTACCCTCACAGATTCTGTAGCAAATACTGCTTGTTTCTGTAGAGGTCGATATAGCATATAATTCGACAATTGCAGTGATTAGAGTATCTTTAATTAGATACTCTCATCCAAACATGTTAATAATTTACGTTTATTATTTATTAGAATGTCTGTTGGCTCAAAATGTTTCTCGCAGATTAACTTATCGTCCACCATTACAATATTAGTGTTGCCGAAATTTCGCATCCACTCTTTCGTTCTATTCATATCATCTTTCACAGGAAATTTGAAAAAAATATATATTCTATCTTTTCTATTATTTTTGAAGCAATTTCCATAAACGCTCTATGATTCGCGGTAGTCATCTTTCTGGAATTGTTATATTAAACCCGATCGATGCTACCACTACGCTAGCTCAAGAGAGACTGAACGAGCTCATTCGAGAATCTCGGTTCCCATTCGACTTGATGCGCCATCTACATGTCGAACGCTGTTTTGGTTCCGCTTATACGGTTGCGTCTCTTTACAATTCCTTTACTCAACGGTTGTACTGTCAGCACTGTTTCGTAAGGAAACTTGTTGTTAGCAAAATACTGAGGGATCCTTCGATACCACTTTAGGAGTGCATAATAAAATTCTGTTTTTCAACAAACCTCAAGAAGATGTATGCGATTACATCGAAATGTGAGGACGTATCCAGTTCGTCTGAGAACCAACGCCGAACGCGGGATGAAACCCGAGAGAAGAACAGAAGAACAGAACGTCCTTTACCCGCGAAAACACGTCTTCTATCGTTCGTCTTGCACTTTACGTCTTTTATGCACTATACGGCTTTTACTATACCTCTTACACATTTCGTTTTACATCTTACTTCTTACACATCACTTCCGCCATTACTCCCTCTTTTCCTCACTCTCCCTTCCTCTTGCTACACCGATTAATCCCACATTCGGCCGTCCTGCGATTCGTCCGACTTGGGCGAAATGTTTATCCAAGGCTTCATCATATAAACTCGGCGCACGTTGATGTGCGGATAGGACTCTCATTAATGTCAACCTTCTCTACATCACATGTGTCATTGGGTTTGTTCCTTGTAATCTTATAGGGACCGGAATATTTCGGCTTCAGTTTCAGGTGTGGCCCAAGCTGGGTGCGTTTAATTGCAACTAAATCATGAACTTTGTATTGAGTAGGAGTTCGACGTCTTAAGTCTAGGTCTTAGGTCTTCTTGTTCTCTTCTTGCCCCTTTAATGTTTGTTTCTTCGCAGTTCTTCTCGATCTTCGATGTAGTGCCTATGCTTCTGTGGTAAGCAAAGCTTAGCACTTGTTGAACTTTGCCCACATGCCGGTACCATTTAGCTGGATCATCTATAGACAGTTTGGCGAGCACTGAAATTATGGCTGCATTTACCCTCTCTACTTGTGCGTTAGCACGTGGTAGTCCTGTTGTTATGGAGTGAAGTTTTATGCCTTCCTTCTCACAGTAAGCAGTAAATTCTTCTGCCTTAAAAGCTATTGCGCTATCAAATATAATACAAACAGGGTTGTCAAAAATTTCTTCTTGATAGTCTAGTTTTGCAATCACCTCCAGTGCTATCGTTGATTTGGTGGGATACAACCACGTAAACTTGGTAAAAGAGTCTACTACTACAACTTAGGTGGCCTTTGCAATGTACATCTGTTATCATCTCTAATTGCATATGTTTCAAGAGTTGTTGGTTAAATTTCTAATTCGTAACTAGTATATTTCTTCTCGGCGTCAGTCGTCTTTCGGCTCATGTAATAATTCGGATGGAAGCAATTGCCTACTGCTGATTTTTCAAGTAAAATTGCTCCGTAACCGTTTTGACTATCGTCGGTGTTTGACTCCAACTCTGCACCTTGTCTGTGTTTGTCAACATACGTTTACGAATTAATATGCTCTTCAGTTCTTCGAAAGCTTCACGTTTTTTTATCTCCAAATTGAATTTTAGCTTCTTTCTTCAATAAGTCAGTTAAAGGCTATAACTGAATAGCATGGGATAAATTTTCGAAAGTATTCCGTAAGTCTTAAATAACTTTGCCCTTGTTTAATGGTCGTCGGTTCGGGAAAACGTATTACGACTTTGGTTTTTCCTGAGGAAGGAAATATTTTATTGTCTTCTGTGTCCGAGAAATTCTACGCATCTTTTTAAGAACCTGCATTTTTTCATATTTATCTCTAGGGTATATTCTACAGCTGTTAGTAGAACTTGCTTCAGCTTGTCAACAGCTTCGTTTTTTTTTCGTTATTAGATCTTCCATGTATGTCAAAACAATATTCTTATTGCACAGATGTTGATGAACCTTTGGACGACTGCTGGCGAATTACACATACCAAAAGGCATCTTACAAAACTGATATTGTCCATTATGCGTCACGAAAGCTGTATATTTCTTATATTGTTCTTCAACTAAAACGTGAAAGATGCCCGTTTTTCAGATCGATCGTACTGAATATCAATGTACTTTGTAATTTGTCTTTAACTACAGCTTTGTTAATTTTTCGGCAATCGATACAAATTCTAGGTAATCCGTTCTTTTTTCGAACTCAATAATACAATTTTTTAGCTATTCGTCAACTTGCTGATCTACAATTTTACTTTGTGCAAATGGTAAACGTCATGCGCTGCACGCTATGGGTGTCTCATCCTTCACAACACATTTATACTTTCATTTTTGACCTTGTTTGAATTGTTTGACTTGCATACCAGTGGCTAATTCTTCTTCTTGAACGTCGATGTTAGTGAAAAACACACTGCTTTCTTTCTTCATTACTTGAACTCCTTCTTCGGTGATCAGGAAATTAGCTTGTGTTAGTAGCTCATTTCACCATACACTTCCCATAGGCATGGACAACGTGAAAAGTACAAAAATATCGACCATTATCAATTTGAACCATGGTCTGCAAAAATTCCTTGGTCTCTACGTTCAATATATCAAAACCATTCAATGTTATTGACGATTTATATAGAATAGGCGAACCCAACGGCTCTCATAATATCTTCTCTGAGAATATTTACTGAATTCCCTGTATCAACTAGTAAACTCATAGAGGCATTGTTGAATAATGTATTATGAGTAGAGTGAGGACGTTCGGTGCAGTTAGAGAGTGTTAGTCAGCCAAGCGTCGATCGGGTATATGCAATAGTGAAAGTTATATTTTGTTAATCGTCAAGCTCGCTTTCGATACGATTTTAACTGATATATTTTTCTAAATTGTTCGTTGTAAATTGGTTTCGTTGGTAAGTTAATATATGTTTAAATCTAGAGAAAGATTCACATGAAGTAATGATTCTAAGTGAAGGGATTCAGCTAATTTAAAATTTTTGTTTTTTAGAAACTTGATCGTTTTTGTTACGCTTGAGGCATGTTTATTAATAAATTCTAATTGCTTGACTAAATCTTCTTTTACAACTAATGCTTGGACTGCTGTAACACTGGAAGCATCTCGTTTTAACTTTAATACAAAAGGTATAAAAAATGCGGCTTCTAACCATATACCCCATCGTGTTAATACAGGTTTTGGCGGCAAATGTATATTTACATAACTTTGTTCTAGTAGGTGTTTTCAATAAAATCTTTTTAAATAAGTTAATTAATGAATTAACATCGGGATATTCTTCACGAATGAGTTCAGCAATGCGATGTATTCCATGCACAACACATGTTATATGTAACATGTTTGGAAAACGTTTTTTAAGCTGGTTGCGTTTTTAACATTACGCTTGCAGAATGAGTGAAAAAGTAGAACTTTTAAGCAGTCATCCCCAGCTACATTTTTTACGCTGTTAATGATAATGTCGGTAATATCGTTTGTAGTGACACGCAATCTGATTTTTGTAGCTACTAGAAATGACATTGAAGGATTTCCGTATGCAATGTGCCAACCATTACATTAACAACGCACCTTCCTTTAATATCTGTCGTTTCATTTGCACTTATCCAGAGATAATTTTCACCTAGTTTTTACCTGATTTGATTTATTGTTTTGTCGAATTGCTTAGGTACATAATATTTTCTAATTGTCGATGAATGGGGAATATCTTAGTTGGTATATTTTTTAAGAAATCCTCACAAAAATGGATCCTATAATTTATTCAATGGGATTTATCATGTGAAATACCTCTTTGGTATTCAATATGCCTCGTATTTTTCAGATACCGCTCGAGAGTATATTTGCCCCTGAATCCTAATTTCGCAGAACAAATTGTGCAAAGCACTTCTTTGTTAGTGAAAATGGTGCCATATTCTGAAACAATGCTTGACATTCTCGGCATTGTTAGAAAATGTTAAACTAAGAACTACTAAAATAAAACGAAAGAATACGAAACAAGTAAATATTAAATAACGATCAAATATATTATAATATTATAAAACGAAATATAAACTCTAAAGAATACTCCAAAAATATGAGTACCACCAAAATAAATCGAAAATGAAACTTCTAAAAAAGGGCAGTGACGAAATAAACGAAAAAAGACACTTCTACAGTACAGTACAGTAACAATATAAACCAAAACCAAAACTTCTGAAGTAGGGCAGTAATGAAATAAGTGAAGAAAGCACTCTTAAAATCGCACAGTAACAAAATATACCAAAAAGGACACCTATAAAATGAAATGCTAACGAAATATCTAGATATTTTAAGTTGAACGTCGCTACGATGATCTCCACTCGGTTACTAACTACGTACTGGCCAGAGCTACTGTCGCTCTTTGCCTATCTCCTACGTGGCGAGTTACACATATGCGAAACTTAGCCTGTCATCGAAAGTAACGGCAATGACAAACTGCATGCAACGTCGCCACTCTACACATCATGGATAGCAATATACTTCTCCAAGTATATTTCCAACATATCATTTGCAGCGTTCCAATGAGCGAAGCCCTATACACGTGCCGCCTATCTTAAGGAAGATCTCTTGGGCGTCCCAGTAGTGCAGTGGAGATTTCGTTGTGGAAAATGGGTAGTAAATCTCCAACAGTGTAAAGTTAATTAATGCATACAAGCAATCGACAAAATATCGAACATTTGCTTATACTAGAATTTCTTTCTTTAATGTTGACAAGAGAAGTCTTGATTTTACGACGAAAATATTCTATAATATTATATATATATATATATATATATATATATATATATATATATATATATATATATATA
>LR736883.1:5696750-5709724 GCA_902654985.2 Oryctes borbonicus
ATATATATATATATATATATATATATATATATATATATATATATATAATATTCTATTAATAAATGCACCATACGATTCGTTGCTGGTACATTTATTTAATTCACCGCGTTCTGTATTCGTGCTTCGAATATTTCACGATCATGTGGTACGTCTTGTTTTAAAACACTCCAGAAAAAACTCCCTCGGTGTAAGGTCAGGAGATCTAGCAGGAAAATCAATTGGACCAAATCTACCCATCCATCTCTATCAGAAGTGATTTGTCAACCAATGTCCTGGAATAAACAAGGCACTTGTCTTGCTGCCAAAAAATGCAGCGTTGAATTCCAGATGACACAATGACGTTTTTCGGGTTAATATTGAAAATATCATAAACTGTAGTCTGTCATATATATACTCAATGGCAAATTTCGTGGTTCCAACAATAACTCTAAACCAAAACTTTTACAGAAATTACAAAAGAGGTTTAACTTAAGGGGTTTCGTAAATATATCCGCAATCTGTGGGTTAGTATTGAAGTACTTTAACAATATAACATCTATTATCTTTTATGAGAAAAAAACGAATGTCAACATACTTTAATCGTTTATGAGATTCCGGAGTCTTGCATATCTTTATGGCCTTCAAACAAAACAACCATAACATAGTGTTCTTGAAACTTTAAATCGTACAATAAATATCTTAACCAGCATGCTTCACTTACAGCTACACTTAGAGCTACATACTCGGATTCGGTTGATGATAGGGCTACTGTACTTTGTTTTCGTGATGCCCAGGAAACTGTACAACCACAAACTTTTAACATATAACCTGCCTAACCAGAATCAGCATATCCTTCAATTAGGTTTTTATAATTACTTTTAATAAAGACTAAGCTTAAATTCAATGTCCCGTTCTTCACTTGCAGTAGACTGATATTCGAAGACACATAAATCAATCTTTTTCTCAATTTCCGAATTTTACGATTTTTCTCTTTTCCGTACATTATGATGGAAATTTTGATTCACTGGTGTTTTTGATGGTTCACAATTTTGGAAATTAGATTTGTTTAATACCTTCCGTAAATAAACAGTTTGGTTAATAGGTATTTTGCCGTTTGCACTATCCTGATTTATGAATATACCCAAGAAATGCTTAATTTGACCCAAATTTTTATTTAAAAATTTTGGTTTAAAATTCGCTTAAATTTATAAATTTCATTTTTATTAGTATCTGACAACACATCTTTTACATAAATTAAAATAAACAATTTAATATTCTTAGTAGCTTTTACATAAATGCAATATTCATATTCAGATCTTTTAAAATTCAAAGACAACATTAGATTATGAAACTTTTGATACCAATTTTTAGGCGAGCTTTTAAATCCTTATAAAGATTTTTGTGGTTTACACAATTGCCCTTCCTTTTTCTCAAATCCTTTCGGGAGTAGTAAAAAGACGTCATCTATAATGTCCTCACTTAAAAAGGCGCTACACTCATCAAGTTGATAAATTATAATTCCTAAATCATTGCATAATGCTAAGAAAATTCCAACAGGAGGTAATTTAGCTACAGGGCTATAAGCATCAGTAAAATACATAATACTCTGCTAAAAGCCTATAGCCACTAAACGTGCTTTATATCGCACTACACTACCACTTTCGTTTCTTTTCTTAAAAACCCCTCAATCAATTGTCTCTAAATCCAATTCGAAATCGTTTTCTTATGCCATGAATGTCCTTAGCATATGTTGTCATCAATGGTCTCATTTGGTTCGTCCGTTTTAGGTTCTTCGATTTCTCCTGTACTAATCTGTTTTCTATTGGAACTTTGTCACTCTGTTTCTCTGAATTTTCCTTTGTATTTTCGTAAGTTTGATTGTCTCGCTTAGGTAAGAATATTACATCTCTATGTATCTCAACTTTATTCTTTGCTGGAATGAAAACTCGTCTGTGGAGATATGACATTAATTTTGAAACAAATTGTACATAATCTAAGTTATAATTAGAGCGCAACAAGTTGATTACCTAGCAGTAGCGTCACTGCGCTGGATTAACCGAAATAAACGTGCGCGTTATCTAGAACAAGTAACAATACGAAAGTTTATGAAAACGCAAACATAAAGTAGTAAACAACTTACCGAACATGCTTAGATGGCTGAAAAGAAATCCGGACTATAGTTAAAAAGATGGCGTAATCTAGAAAAATCGACATTTTTACGTAATATAGTATTAAATTTTTCTCTGACTGAAACACTTTTTTCGTCATCTAAAATATGTACGTTGTTAACAATTTCACACGAATCCCGTAAGGGCAAGTGTTTTGCGAATTTTTTATTGCGTCGGCTACTGGAACGTAATTGTCGTTAATAGTTTCTAAATCTGCTGCAACTTGAGGATTTTGGAATTGCACTCGACTTAGCTTTATTTGTAAAATCACTAATTTGATCTTTTCAAAATGTTCAAAATAATAGAATGCTGTTTCTAACCATGTACTTCGTCGTGTAAGAATTGGCTGCGGCGGTTCCGGTATGTCAGGAATGAACGGAATGTACGGTACGGTATGAACGAAATAGCCGAATACGTTTCGGTGATATAAGAAAAACTGTTTTCGTATGTGCTACTAGTTGATCCACATGGCGATAACATTTTCGTATAGTGTCAAGGTGTAAAGCATGAAGCAGACATGTTATGTGCAGCAAATTCGGTTCAACAACTTTGAATAATTGACCTGTGCGAACCATCAACACTTGCTTTGGTGTAACTTCAAAGTTATCTAGTGTTCTAACTAATACGTTATGAACAGCTTCGGCAGTACCTCTTTGCTGTCAGGCTAGCAAATAAGGGCGTGACTCTCATTTTAAGATCATTTTCCGTGCTACAATCGATACTACGGAATAGTTAGCCACAACCATTAATTTTTTGCTGCGGTTTTCACATAATTTCTCTCTTCTTCTCACGCACTGACGGCAAATACCTACGTAGCGTCTACGGACTTAGTAGTTCCCACGTTGGATTGTATTTCTTCCAAAACTGACGAAATATTGCTTGTATATTGCACGCACTTGACATCATCGTTAAATCACATAGAAATTCTTTATACGGTCACCTTCCGGTTTTTTTAAGTGTCGCGCTATTTATGTGGTCCCTACACATATATGGTTTCCAACATAATAAACTTTTATCGCCAACTAAACACCTGATTTCTTTACTATTATGTATTAAGTCGGGAAATTGTCATAAACACGTGTTTGCCCTGTGTTTACACAGACAGCTGTTGATGCATTTCTACGCATTTTCATAATTTTAAATGCTTTCCGTTCAATTGCGACACTTATCAACTTTGCGCTGCGGTAGGTATGAAATAAAAACTTCATATGGATTGATACACCAGAACTAGCCAAAACTGCTTATTTTAACGGAAAATGTACTTTAATCTAAAAATATGTGAGTAAATATATTTTAAAGTAAACCAACAATGTTACATCCTAAAAGTCCTGGGCCAGCCCATCTTTTTGGTAATATGTGCGTGACGATATAATCTTCATTTCTTCTTAATTTAACATTTAATTGGCAACCTTCTGAATGCTTTACAACATTGCCAATATCCTTCATATTTTTAAAGTTAGCTACATTAATTGAACCAAATTCAACAATCAAATCGTCTACTTTTAATCCCTGAAAGCAAAGTTATAATGCGGTGTACAAAATTCATAATCTTTACTAACAGCATATGCTGCAGGTGAACCTTCCGTAACAATTATTACTTTTGCAAAAGGATCTTTGTATTGCTGTAGAGGTTTTACAGAAGATGCATTCTGTTTAGTAATGGAATTAAAATTTGCGACTTTCGAACTGCTATAGTATTCATATAATCCTACTTCTATCTGCTTCATAATATTCTTATGGTCATTCTGCAAACCTAGTTTACAAATAGTAAAGAAAAGATGAAAATCAAAGGCTATAGTTTCGATTAATGAGTTGTGATTTAAATGGATTCTAGTCCTCGCTTCGCCGAGTTCAAAATGGACCTTCTTTTCATGGAAGATTAGCTTAAAGTACCTAAAAATCAATTTAAACAATGCTATTTCTAGGTTGCGTTTGTAGATTTATTAGTCATACATAATTAGTTAGATTAGTCATTGTTTACTTATACTGCACACGATGAAGCCTGTGACTGCATCTATAACCAAGCGCTAACGCCAGCAGTTCGCAGTGTCAAAGTTAGCTGCACCAAAAAAGAGGATAGGTAGTGTTATACCTTGACACCAAACTACAGTATACACCTATCCAGTAGTTTCACTTTGCCAAAAAATGATGTTTTGCCAGATTTTATTCGTAATGTCGCATAGGCGGTGAAAATTGTAACTAAACTCATTTCATCAATTGTATAACATCACGCCTAACAGTACAATCCTCTCTAGTACAGTGCAGTAAGCGGTCTGCCGTGATACCAATAACTTTCCCTATACACTGTGTACATTAAGTATGGAATAAATTCCTTATTTCCTAAAGTAGATATTATGAAAAAATCCTCAGACAAGTCCATTTTTATTTTCAATTGCGCATCATATTGTGTATTACATCTGTTTGTGTCATCACCCATCGATATATGGCAATATATGACGTCTTCTGTCGCAGTTTCTGAAAAAGCGTTAGAAGCTAGTTACCATGTTGCAAAATTAATTGCAGGTCAGAAAAAAACATATTATTAGGGAGAAGCTAATAAAGCCAGGATGTATGGAAATGTGTGTGTGTGAAGTAATTCACGTTTTGTTGATGACGATTCCATAAAAGAGAATTATTTATTTTGCAAAGATTCGGAGTGAACTACTGGCGAGGAAATTTCTCGAGCAACAGGAAACTTATAGTCATTCAGTGTACTAAATGTGCTAGTGTGCGCACGGATGAGGCCGCAGCAATGATGGGCAATAGAAAGGGATTTTGTGTCGTGTGTAAAGCGACAAAATTCAACAATACAAATTATCCATTGTTCCATACATCGGAAAGTGCTGATGGTCAAGATTTTGACAGCAGAAATTATGAACGAGTGTGTCATAATAAATATCATTAAGAAAAGAACCTTAAATCCGGAATTTTCGAACAACTATGCCAAGAAATGAGATCAACCCATCAGTGCTTATTGTTTTACACTGAACTGCACTGGTTATCCAGAGGCAAAGTTGTGCTGTGAGGTAAGAGGTATTTTATTTTATATCCCGACTGGAATTTCTGTACTGTGTTTGTTAAATACGAATCTTTTGAACTTAAACAAAAATCATTAATCTTATAAATATTATTATATCCCTAAAATAAAACTGAATTACATTATTTCATAAGGACGAGGATCAACAGATATACACAAGTAGAACTGGAATTGTACCACATTCTCTTGTACTATTTAATAATTTTTTTTGTACCTGTGCGAATTTGCGAATAAACATTTAAAAACTCAACTGGGCGATAGGACAACAAAAGTGTTATTTTACATCTCCTGTAAATTAATAAATTTCTACATACTGTAATTAAGACAATTGGATAAGAACTATTTAAGATATCAGGTATTTCTGTTATTTTCAGTTTCAAATATTTTAAATTTAATATACCGACTTTTAGTTTGAGCAATCGAAAATTATTGTGTAATGTTGAGTAAAATAACATCACTCGTATAAATGTAAAGTAATTCTTTTATAAATCAGAACAGTTTCGATATAGTAACACATCGATACATCATGTAGTAGCTTAATAAAATTATAAGAATTAAATTGAGACATGTTGAACAAGCGATAATATAAGCATTACAAGATAATACAAAATATCTTTCAGCTATTTTTTCCGTCGAACGAAACTAAAATTTCTATAATTTTTTTAACGTTCAAAGTGCGTTTATCAGTGATAAATGCACTTTATATGTACCTTCAGTATTACAATGCGTATATTATTAGGTAGTAGTGACAAAATAGTTGCATACAGAATTACTAATAAATGAATGACTTCTTACTTACAATAAACGACAATTAATTCATTTAACATGGTTTAAAGAACAATTAGACATAGAAAATGCAATAATTACGATATCGTGCATTAGGTTTTCATTAGTATATTTCGCTGTTTCAGTAAAAATATTTGAAATAAATGTACATTCCACTTTGTTGGAAGCGATTCGGGAATGTTCACTTAAAGAATTTATTTTCACTTGATCCAGTTTTCATACATTTTATATTGACATTCATGGAAAAAAAAAATGGCATGACATTAGTTATTAATTAATGGTAATGAGCACACAAATACTTTTACGTTAGTGAAATGCTTATGAACTACGAATGAATTAACACGGTAACCGTCGTAATTAATTCCAAATGAAATACAAGATAGCAATGGAAACTAAAATAAGTAATATGCTTCCAGCATTTGGGATTTTCTGAACATATGAAAACTACAGGTATAAATGAAAAAAAATACATGTTTAATTCATTCTAGAACTACCTAGAATTGCAAGTTGTTTGTTTTTCTTATTTTTAAGACCTACAAGTTTTCCGTTTGCATATTTCATAGTACAGTCTGACAAAAACCTTTGTTACGTGTTCTTTAGGAAAATCACTGTAATCCTGGGGTACATTCGAAAATAGAAAACAAGAAGTAAGACTTACTCTTGAGTATTTAAATGGCATTCGAAATTGTGGAATTATATTCTGAATGAATGAAGTTTTCGAAAGTACGATCAGAGTAGACGGTCGTTACCCTACCTTTTATTTATTTAAGGATCTTTATATTACTCTTTGAAGTATTAAAATATTTCTTCTATATATATATTTTTTTTTTTTTTGTATTTTTGCCCCAAGTTACGAGTATTTAGTAAGGTAAAGCGTTTAAGTAATACGCCATTTTTAGCGCAATTTCTCCCAGATCTGGGATAAAAATCCCCAGTTATTGGCACGAAATTTCGCAACCCTATTGGCACTTACTGTGTCTAGACTAATTACCATAAAGCTCCCATAATAGATGGAAAATGCTGGTGAGTGATAAATTCAAATTTGAAAATTACGAAATAATCCGTTATACTTACTATCACGTCTTTTTTATTTATGTATGCAACACACCTAAGTAAACAGAAAATTCATAGTTTCATCATCTATAGTGGAGACTTGCATGGTTTTGAGATCGTATTACATTTTTCTAAAGTTTTGGCTACTTATAGAACAATTAACAGGTAAAAAGGCCGAAAAGAATAAAAACAATAATTTTCCAGTGAACTTTATTTGTGAACACATCAGAAGAAAATGCCTAGAAACAATAACCAAAAAGATAATGCTAAAAAATAGCTTCCTCATAGCATTGCAAACACAAGGAAAGAAAAAATACACTATTTCCGGGCATGTTTCTGTCTACCCGACGTCATCACCGTAGTTTCGAGAGTATTTTAACTCTTCTCTGTATTGCTGTTACTTCACACTTTCTAAACGGCAGCTATATGACTCTTGGCACTATAGGGTGCTAAGAAATGTCCAGCTTGTCGGTTGGAATGTTGCGACAACTGTGAGGCAACAGCGATACAGGGTAGAGTTAAAATACTCTCGGAACTACGCTGATTACGCCGGGTAGGCAGAAACATGTCCGTAGGTAGTGTATTTTTTTTCTCCTTGTGTTACATTTGCCGTGAATTATTCCATCAATACAATGAGGAAGCTACTTTAGCATTATTTTTTTGGAACTTTATCACTTCCATTATTTCATATGCATAATAATTTACTGAGTTTGGTTTTCAAATTATCATTTCATAGTGCATACAAAAAATTAAATTGAACTAGTAGTAAATAGTAAAATATGATCTAATGCCAATGGAATTTTCTTAAATGCATTTGAATACAAAACATTAATATATATTATATATATTTGTGTAAATTGCTCGTAACACTAATTCATAAGTAGGTCATGCAAGGCCATTAACACTAAAAAAACATATTCATACACAAATTAAAAAATAATTCTGTAAATAAATTAGCCAGAAGTTTGGAAAAATGTAACGATTTTAAAACCATATGAATCCCCATATTAGAGGATACCTGAGTATCCGATTATCTCCATATTTGAATTTACCATTCTTCAGTATTTTCTATCTGTTATGGCAATTTTATGGTAGCTCTTAGTCCAGGTATAATAAGTACTAACATAAAATTCATTAAAGGCCACACAAAATTATGCACATAAAAATTATGAACCGTAGAAATACCAGACAGTGATATAGGAGTCATAAGCATTTACACACCATTTCTGCATGACACACGTATTATCATCTCTTGACAAATACAGAAATTAAAAATACAAAGTACGTGTGATTATTAAAGCCGGTGAAGCCATACAAGATGATTTACGTGCATCATAGAAATATGAATAGAATACCTTATCTTTGTTGCCTCCATAGATGTGCAACGCAATAAATATTATCAATAAAATTTTTAATTTATAGAAAGAATGGTTGAATTAACGCTAATATTTCTTTAAATGCAGAAAAAACATAATACAGAAACTAAAATAGATGTATACGACAAAGATCTGAACCTACGAATAATATAAGAGACAAGTGGAAATATCTAAAACAGCAAAATTACAGATAACAGAACAATGTGTCACCCTCTATCTGTGCACGACAGATCTATGCACATTTATTTCCTACCGATAAGCACAAAGCTTTACGCCTTGATAATTATGCATCCTAACTCTCCTAATACCAGAAAGGCCGTTTTGAACTTGGTGAAATGTGCTTTGCATTAGAATCCATCTAAATTGCTAATACACTAAACTTACAAATTATCTTCTGCCTTGCATATCGAATTTGGTAAATATCAATATGACTTAATGGAAACCCCTCTGCATCCACCAGAGGATCTGCCATTCCAACACCATTCTAAAATTTCCTGTGCTTAAATATTTATGCTAACTTTCTCTATGAAACTTGCCTTGATTAAAACCGCAGTCAAATTTTTAATTTCATCTTCAATTCGATCTTTCTCTTGTATTAAATTTAAAACGCTTTCTCCATATACATTTGTCATTGTATGACATATGTCATCTAGCACATCGTAGATAACTTACTTAGGTGGCAACTCATCGAGTAGGGATAAACCATATCACAGCGCCTCTTGTAAGTATACCGAAACTAGAAGTAAAGCGCGACGTTTCCATTTTAGGTAAATAAACAATAATTCAAATTAATATTATCAAAAGAGTGTTTTCACCAGCAATTGTGGCATCAGTAACATTTAATTTAGTTGGACTTCAAGGAAATGTTAGTTACACCACAAGTGGGAATGAAAACCTTCTTTTGATAATATTAATTTGAATAATGTTAATTAATTACTGCTTTCTTCATTTAATTAGATACAATATACTTTCATTTAGAAGAAAATTGAAAAAAAAGAGAACGACAATTTCTGAGAGGAACGAAATTATCTCAGAAAACAAGATACTATAAAAGTATGACACGAAAAATTTAAAAACGGAATGCTTCATTACGCAAAAGAATTAAAATTGCAGAAAGTATATTTAAGAGGGGAGTTTATAAACATTCACCTAGAGGATATCGCTTTCTTTCAAAAATATATGCCTTACCTTCTTACAAAACGTTAGAGTAAATGTTAAGTAACATTCCAATACATGCAAGCATAAATGATGTAATTTTTAATGAACTACAGGCTAATGTTACTAAATTTGCGGTAAATAATTTTAAATTCACCGCGCAAATGTATTGATGTGTTTCCCTAACTTACCGACCAGGAGAGGTTGGCAAGACGGCAGTATGAAGAGTAGAGGTAACGGATTGTTAAAACGAATAAAGAACTAGTTTGTAAGAAAAAGTGTGTTTTTAATTTAAAAACGAGAACCAACTCGGCTACAAATTAAAGCCAGAATTTGCCTTCTAATGTTTGGTGAGATGTAATAAACCCTCAATTTTTTTGCAGGTCATGCTGATGAAAAGTGTTTAGAAATTGCACAGTGCGTGCAAGTATTTGTTATACAAGGATTACTGACCAAATAAAAGCAGCCAGTTGCATACGCTTTTACAAACACTGTAATGAAGACAATAGATGTAATGAGGCTATTAAAAACAATCATTGGAAAATTTCAGGGAGTTGGACTCATTATTGAAGCTATTGTCTGTGATCAAGGCTCGGCCAATCCAGCTGCTATAAATTCTCTAAAACAAGAGGCTAGGCGAGTCGCATTACAAAGAAAGGGAAAACCAATAACATTTTTGATACAACATATAACAGCTATAATGCTATTATGTTATCTATTTACCGGTCTCATCTCTTAAAAAGGCCGAGAAATAACATATTAACAAGAGACTTTGTATGGGATCAAGGAAACTGTATTATTACGGGAAAATAGTGTGGCATATACAATGCATATCTTATAGATGCTGGATGTGGTGACATAAAGGCTCTTCCCAAAATCAAAGAGCACACGCAAATAAAGACTGGATTAAAAAGTTAAAGCTGTCTGCTTGTACATAAGCATTCAGTCACATCTTGGCTGCAACAATAACAATTATGGCTCGAAATAATAAGTATTAAGTATGGATAATTGTATATAGGTTTATTATATTTTGGAGAAAACTTAAAGACTATAATATAAAATACTTTTTACTAAGATTAAATCAAGATGCTATTGAAAATTTCCTTTGTAAAATTCGTCAGCAAGGTAGAGGAAATACTTATCCATCTTGTAGCTCCAGGAATCATTTTAGAACGTTGCAAAGCAGCATATCATCCTATTCCATTCATGTAAGTTGTGAAAAGGCTTCTATTAAACAAAACTGCTGATTTGAAACATTTAATAAATAAAAAATATATGCAATTGACTGGAGACTTCGAGGAATTGTCGTATTCCCCAAAATGAACTGACCAAACACCACTGTGGCGTATGTATCCAGCTCTTCATCTAAAAAAGTATTCAGAAAATTTTGTTGTAAATTTTGTAAGCTACACATGGTGTATTCAAACGAAAATGATTATTCAACCCAGATGTTCTACGAGTTTATAATTGAAAAAGAATTTTTAACAGGTATATCACGCAAACTAAATTATTGTAAACTAACGTTCATATATTCACTGACAGTGTTATAGTAGTCTTGTTCAAACATAAATCAAACGCAATTCGATTGGCTAAGAACAATCGGAAAGTATTTTCCGACTGATTTTAAAGTTTATACTAGTTTGTGATTTCTGTTTGAACAAAGCTAATATCAAGCATTGGTTAAACAAATTAGACAACTATACACATTGTGTTAAAGTAATAACCATTTACATAGAGAAATATGTTAATTTAACATTAATTTTTAATCACAAACAGGAGTTAATTAATTCATTATATAGTGCATAATAAAAGAAATAAATTTTATTTTTGCAAGAAATATTTCTTATGAAAATATAGTTTATAAGGAAGCAAAAGAACTATCCAATAAAAATAAGGTATTTATATCTACATATTATCTTGTATTACAATAAAATATTTTCTTAAAATTATTGTTTTGCTTCTTTTGAATCCTATATAAATAAATCCCTTTCTTGATAAACTAAACTGTATGCTTGGTAATACGACTGAACTTCTAAACTTTCAGTAACTCTAGAATTACTAATATACATTTTGGTTAAACAAGAAAAAATAGATAAACATATAAATGTAAAAAACCCAAATTTACCGCAATTAAATTTAGTTTCCGCGCATCTCGTCAGATGTCGAAAGTGATTCTATTTTTAAGTATAGAGTTGCATCCTATAGAAATGACTTCTATGGTTTCATCATGTTAGATGCTTGTGGATGCACATCAACGAAGTGTTAAAGTAGGTTATGTTATGTTAAACGCAGATTGCGGAAATAAAATTAAAGTGCCTTCATTTCCCGGAATAATCTTGAATATGACAAAACGCGGATTTGATACTACGATATGTTTCAATTAATGTGAGATCCAATAAAGTCCATTTAAAGTAATTATTCATAATTTATCTTTGCGCTATGGTGAACGCGGTGGTTAGCACTTAATGCAGCAATTCAGGTGAATTCAGGCAATCTTTTTATTCTATCTCACAAATGTGCCACAGATGAACTTTCATTGTATTTCTTTTTATTGTGTATTTACTAAACTAAAATTACACTAGCATATGATACATGCAGGTGATTTTGCAATGGCATTTCATCAGAACTTTTGTGGAGATATTCTGCATTTAAATGTTGGAGGAAGAAGGTAATTAAGTAAAAAATGGAAAGTACAGTTAATAACATCTGCATTTCTTGAAGGTTTTCCACTTCTCGTCAAACATTAACTTGTGTTCCTGATACGTTTTTCACTTCTTTGTTGAATGGTAGAATTTCTACTTTACGTGATGAAAAAGGTGCAATATTTATTGACAGAGATCCTGACGTATTTTCTGTAATTTTGAACTATTTGAGAACGCGTGAAGTTAACTTAAAAGATATTAATATAAAGTCCCTTAGACATGAAGCTGAATATTATGGAATTACCCCATTAGTTAAGAGACTTATGCTTTGTGAGGAAATGACTCATTCAACTTGTGGTGATGTTTTATTTTATGGATACTTACATCCTCCAAGTAAGTTAATTGTTTTCTATCAATTTATAAAAATCACAGGTATTCTTAGGTATCCCCTTACAAGATCCGCCAACAAGCAATGGTTCAACGCAAATTGAACCAACTGCAGTGCATGCTAATAGACCTGGTACAAGTATAAGGCTAACTGATCAATTGTCAAGTGGCAATAATCAAAATAGTCCTGTCTGTGATAATTTAAATGCTAATGCTGGTATAATTAATTATGATATGGTAAATCCTAATAATAATCATCAATATGTTCAGGGGTGTATGAATTCATATATTCAAAATCGCCAATTAGGTAATGTAATTTTATGATATATATGTTATATATATGTTATATATATATATATATATATATATATATATATATATATATATATAT
>LR736883.1:5709734-5735209 GCA_902654985.2 Oryctes borbonicus
ATATATATATATATATATATATATATATATATATATATATATATATAACATCTGAAATTATACTCCACAGGTCATACAAGAAATTCATCATTAGATCTGAGAGTTGGGTTGTCTGGAAGTTGTAGCCGCAGTTCTCAAGATTTAAGAGGACTACAAGTAAAAGGATCTGGAGTACCTAATCACTCGAGAGCTGCTTCTTTAGATTTGCGGCATACTAGAAATTCTTCCGCAGATCTTAACAAGATGTTTCGCAATGATGTCAGTCTGATATTTGGTGCAAGTAGTAAGTGCTTAATATTCAATTATACAGGGGGACTATGGGATAACATTAAGCATCAAAAACCGAATCCGATGCTCTTTAAGTATTTTTTAATTTGACCAATATTTTCTGACTTATAGCAATTTTAAAAATGAAAAATGAAACATCTGAACATTTTTGATAATAGACAACTGAAAATGCATGACGTAATACACTTAATAACAAACATCTTCTGACACCAGCTAAATATGCCCCATCATGCCTTGCTATTGCTTGAATGGCATTATGTAACATCTTTATTAATGTTGGCTAGGTGTTTGCTAAACTAATACTTTCAAAATGCCCTATATGAAGAAATCGTAAGGTGTTAGATCTGGCGATCAATGTGGTGAAAGTATTGGATCACCCCTGCCAATCCAACGGTTAGGAAAAATATTGTTCAGGTAATCTCGTACAACTCGTGCAAGGTGGAGAGCTACCTAGTCGTGTATGAAAATCATATTTTGTCAGAGATTTAGAGGCATGTTAGCTGCTGCCAGATGACACATTGATCAAATGGTGTAAAGTATTTTATGTTATAAATTTTCATCAATCGTCTAATGTTTAAAATGTTTACACATTTTATTTTTCATTTTTTAAATTGCTATAAGCCAGAAAATATTGGTCAGATTGAATAATGATGAACATTCGCTTCAGTTTTTGATGCTTAAACGTCATGCCCGAGTCCGTGTCCACGAACATCGTAACACCCTGTAAATGTACATATGAGTATATATTTGAGAGGAATAAATATTTCCAGTGACTGCTACTGGAGATTCCTATATTGTTAGGATACGTAAATGGTATAAATGACCAAAGAATTATACAAGTTTTGTTAAACTACTTCGGCAAAAATAGAAAAGAGTTACAACATACATCGCTGGAAAAATTTTCTTGAAATATTAAGGTTACATAGTAGACTAGAGATAATTTGGCACAAATAAGATAAAGTGTTTGAAAGGTGATTATGCAAACATCGTAGTTAAATATGTATATAAAACGAATATATACAAACGACGTTCAGTATTGTCGATTATGTGAAATACTTGGTATTGTCTAAAAAAATATCTTCTTATAAAGAAAAAGCTATCTGAACACAAAATACAAAACAGGGGTACGTGACGAGTATCAAGAATTATACACTGATGCTGAATAAAAATGGAACATGAAAAAAAAAAAAAAAAATATATTGATTTTGTAATGTTGTAATAAATATTTGTATGGTTTAAGTGGGTTTAATGAAACTTCCTAGGAGAAAATCTAAAACTGTTAAATCTGGTGACCTAGCTGTCTATCAAAATTCTCCACATTTACCTATCCAACGGTTTGGAAATACTTCATTCAAGTATGCAACGCTTATGCGTGGTGTGTGCTGGATCGATTCCGTATATTTTCTCTTGTTCAGTGTGGATTTCGGCTACTCCAATAAACCAAATTGTGTTTATTTACTATACTGGTGTTATGAAAACAACTTTCGTCAGAAAAAAGAATATTCCTAAAATATCTGTCATTGTTTTGCAATACTTCGGTTATAAATCTCCAACCTACGTCGAAAATCTCTTTCAGTCAATTCTTGCAACAGCATATGATATCCGTGGTAGTGATGTTTCTTTAAAATGCGCACTACTGTTGTTTGACTTAGTCCAGAATCTTCAGCCAACTTCCTTGTACATATATAAGAGTTTTTCCAATAGCTATTTGTTTGTTCTCATTAGCAATACAATTAGCACGAATTTGTTTCCTTGTTTGTAGTTTCCCTTCCGGAGCTCTAGTAACCAAGCGTGCTATTGTTGCTGAATTTGGAATAATGCGATTGGCATATCTCTCTGCATTATTAACACTATTCGCGCGCTTAACAGTTTTGAATATTGGAGGGATATTTAAAAATTACCGATTTTTATTTTTTATTAATAAATATTGGTTTACTCATAAAGATACGTAGATTTTCATAAACGCAAAATAAAATATACATTCCATTAAAAAAATGTAGGTTGTGTTTCGTGTGACGTAATGCTAAATAATTAAGCCTGCTCAGAATTTGCAGTCTTTGCTTTCTTTGTTATCTGCGTGTATCAAGTGGTTCAGCCTTATATATATATATATATATATATATATATATATATATATATATATCGGTCTGCCTCACTCGTTTTTGTGTTGATTCCGCGAGCCATTTGCCTTTTATCATTCATATCCACAATCAAATCACTTTAACTGCTGTTTCTCGATACTTTCTACTGTAGATTCTACTGTTAGTTCTTAACATTCAGTTAATACAGGGGCTACTTAAAGTCTTTATGAAATCAGTGTCGGTATTAATATAGACACTGTCTACGGTTAAAAACCTGGATTTCTACGTGAAGTTGAAAATATGTATTTTCAAAATAACATGGTTTGCCAAAATTTTAGAACATGTTTGCTACTTTTTGCGTGCTAATTATACTAAGTGTATATTTTTAATGTACAAATACTCATGTACTGGCTTGCTTTTGTAATAGCTTCAAGTTGGGCGGATCCGTTAAGAGTTCAGATAATTAAAGCTCACCATAATTGGATTGTTGTTGCTTATGCACATTTCGTTGTGTGCTATAGGTACGATTATTCTAAATGTTGATGCAAAGTAATTTTAATGTCAGATTTTAAGGTTGAAAGATTCAAGTGGTTGGCAGCTGGTATTTACAAGCCCTCACATAGAATATTGCATTGAGCGAATTGCTATTAACGCGAAGATTGGTAGTGGGAATGCAGGTGAAACATCTAAAATGGTCGCTATTGCATACAGCAGTCAAGTCAGACTATGGGGCATAACTGAGGACGGAACTAAGACTAATATTGGTGAGTTTACACTACTATAATCTATGGGTTTGTTCCAATAGGTTGATAAAGCCGTAAATTTACTGCGCAATGTAGAGAAAGTGTTCCAACTACATAGATCAAATACGGTGCATGAAGCAATAACAGTAACAAATGTCAATGTACAGTGGTTCTGACATGCGCAATATGTATCTACTTTACTGTAAAATATTAATTATGTATAGTGTATCCTTGCTTATCATTCTTGTTAGCAACAATAATGCACAATCTACGAACTTTTCTTCACATTAAGTACTTATTTATTTACTATTTAAGTTATTAAACTAAATTCTCACTGTGTTGCGCATTGATACTGCGATTTTGAGGGAGCAATAATTCAAAATGTACGTGCGACTTTTATCGTAATGCATTAAAATCGCTACATGTAATTCAGATTGTGCACTTATAAATTGCAGGCTGAATATTTTATTAGGGAAATTTGTTATCCACAACATACTTTTTCATATTAGCGGAAATTTGTAATGTTATGCATATGTATACGGTTGAAATTGAATATCCACATTAAATTATTGAATAAGTTATAACACGTTCAGGATTTATACACAATGTAGAACCTTTCTTATGTTAATTGTTTTTAGCTCTCTGTTACGCGCTAACTTTTCTTTTTACGGTTACCACCCTGTATCGCATTTTTGCGTCGAATTTTTCTTCGAAGCACCAACAGCTCTCTTATTTTATATACAGCTTCGATAATTTTTAGGAAGTTTTACCTAAATGTCATTGCCTCAATTTTTCTCTTTGCTTTCATAAGATATTTTTCATAGTCTATTTTCTGTACATTTCAATAGAGGTCGTAGCATGCTGTATATATATTAGTTTTCGATAACTTCTCTGATTGAATGACTCGAGTAATGTATCACAAAAGCTATTTTATTGTAGAACTTTAAGATTGCCATTTTTGAAGCTCTCTTTTCCGTAGGATCCGACATGAGTTGGGTGTACACATGTGTGGAAACATTTATTTTGTGCCCTTTCTTTCTTCTTTCTGTCCCCTTTTGTGCTTTAATCTGCTCAGAGAAGAAGTTTAGATCTGGTTACGAAAACGTGATTTTCGATATTTTGAGTATGTAAATCGGCGTAATTTTTTACGCCTTGGAGTGCCGAACTTCGACGTTCCGCCCAACAAAGTGTTAACCACTTTTCTTTTGTGAGACCTTTAATAAAAAATTAGAGTTCTTTTGAGGGTTGTAAGTAACTACGTAGCAATCTCGGCGAGCGTCCGTATACAGTTCTTCAAGGTTTAGTGGTAGTAGAGTCCAAGGCTACGCTCCGCTAGTAAAGCCAGCTACCGAACGATCCTCTACTTGCACCGTTAAACAGATAAGTAGACCGCTCCATTTGTCAAAATCCAGTGAATTCGTCTCAAAATAGGCGTAATTGTATAATGCTTCATTTCTTTTTTTAATTGGGTAGTAATTAGTGTTAAGCATCTATGTTTATAAATATTTGTGAACTTACAAGATCTTGAGGGGCGAACGAACGGGTCATACGTATTCATAAAAGCAACGATTTGATAAGATACCCGTATAATATAACTAGCACAGATTAAATTTTATTACTAAATTTTACTTTTGCGTTTCACAAGCTACGGTACTGGTCTAAGTTATTATTTAAGTTGAATTTTCATCCCATCTGGTATTCCTGTGAGACTTTCTGGTTACGTACCTCGGTACCCACGACCAAGGTTTTCGAGCGCTTTCAAGTGGGTGCCTTCCAGTCAAGGTGCCTCCTGCCACGGGAGCTAGAAAATTCGCGATTTGACCTGAACGACCATCTCCGACTGGCATAACGGCCACGAATGTTCTCTCATTCAAATATCGTCCACCAGAAGAATGCATAAGCTAGACTATAGTACGGTAGGTAAATGCGGCTTTTGATAAGAGTTACGTTACGCGATTTACCCGCTGTGAGCCGTGTGTCTTTAGACTGGGCGGTGTAGCATTTCTTATATTCTTATATTTGAGATGCATAATATAAGAAATCCTAGTATACTTAAGAATATTAATAATAAATATTTTTGCTCAATTTATTTTCGTTAAAACATGTAATATAATAAAAAGAAACAACGGCAATATTTCTTATATTACCTATCTTTGCCAAGGCACAGTTCCAGGACCATTTACATATTGTATACTTAATGTATGTTATGAATTCCTGTTTCTCTCTTGGCTTAACCTATTAAAACAAGTACATATGTATATTTTCTGTTAATTAATTAATGCGATATTAATTAATTGTACAAAGCTAAACATGCCAATGTAAGCGTTTGATCTTCAAAATTGCTTGAATTCATCACATGTAGTATTAAAACCACAAAATTTCAACCATATATATGTAGGGCCAGGGAATTTCATTTCTGAGCGAAACGAGGTGAGGCGAGTGTATGTACACATTGCAAATTACCGCCAACATAAGTATATTGCAGGTAAAAAATTTTCCTGATGAAATATTTAATTTGCAATTTATAAACGCACAATGTGAATACGTGTTGCATTGCAACAAAAGCCGCACATATATTCATTGCTGGTTCAAAATCGCATCATCATTATTCCATAATGGGAATTTAGCTTGAATTAGAACATGTTTTAAATTTAATCAATCTGAGTGCGTGCGGCATACTTTGTATATTGCACTATATAAATTGAAAGTTTACTGCGTTTTTGTTGCTGCTTCAAAATCAGTATTGCATAGTGGAAATCGGACTTAAGGTAGATTGTAGCATCACGTAATGTAACGACTAACATTATTAACAGATAACATATTTTGTATATATAATTGTATAACTTCTTTCGTAATTTTAGAGTTTATTAATAATTTTCCTCCAACTATCTTCTCGATATTTTATTAATATATGCCTTGCTTTGCTGTAACTATCTTCAATACAATATTTGTAAAAAAAACTACCTTTTATAAATTCTATAATTTAAATGTTTAACGGTAATATCTGTATGCTTTTAGTATCTACGTATTAGGAAGTATATATACATATATAGGGCGAGTCATCCGTAATCTCGGTAGGTTGTATCTTTACGAATGGAGATTTTTCAAAACGGTTTCTTTCTTATAATGATGTCTCGTTGTGGGCAATGTTTAAAATTGTAGTGAAACCTACACGCTGTTTCATAGGCTCGTGGCTACTCAAAGTTGTATTTTTTTTTATGGAACATCCTATAAACTACTATTTTCAGAATACCTTTAGAATTACTATTCTCATCAAATTAAGGGTTTTCGAATTACTAGGGTTATTTTGAAAAAGTAAACATTTACGTTGTTTTTCCGAAAATGAGCATTATACAAATGTACTTTTTGCTACCTAGATTAGGCATAGCGGACTTAATAGCAACACCTGTATATTGTTTTGATATGGAATTTTTTGTAAAATTCTGGACAAAAAATTATTAACATGACACTAATTTATTGATGTACAATTATTGTTTCCCGAAATTAATTTATTTTGTTAGTGTAAGTTCGTTATGACGCGATTAACTAGTTTTTTTTTGATTATATGCCCCATGGCAAATAATCTGCAAAGTATCCTTTTTATCCTTTTAACAGGTAGTACGATTTAAACCGAGAACATGCATAATTTTCATTTGGTAATAATAATATGTAATAACAGAGTTCATACAACAAAACCAACTTTTATAAACCTATGCCCACACAGCATATTTTAAATTTCACGGATAATTTAAGTTGGCAGTTCCCGTATTAAAAAGCATATATGCCAATTTTTTTACCGTAATGTATGCGCATATGGTCCTTATTACCGGAACTACCAACGTAAAATTTAAGAAATACTGTGTGGGTTAGTGAGTACTAAGAAACTGTAGATATAAATACATTAATTGTAATAAATATAAAGAGAAATAGGAAATAAAATGCTAAAGAGAAAAAAAGTTTTTTAAGAGATGTTCAAAATGCACAACTATTCGCTTCTAAGCACTTCTCTTTGAAAGTAACTGTAATTACTGGTGACAAATACTTTAGTAAAACGTTTAACATAAGTTTACGCTTTTGCAATATATTTAATCCAACCTAAAATAATAAATAAAAATAAAAATAAATAAAATTCTATATTTTATTATAAATCACGTATTCAAACATACTTCTGAATAAAATAGACACTTTAATAGTTCTTTTTTTTAAATAAACGATATACAAATTACTTCAAATGTATTCTTCTCTTATGTTGATAATTCCGAAGCACAATTCCGATGATGATCTAGCATTAGCGATAATAATAAATTCTTACATCATATATTTTCCATTCATAACTGATATTATAAAAACGTAGCAATCATTTTCTCGATCATAAATTTCCAATGCATAGACAGCTTTTTTTACCGTATGTAATTAGAAATTTGCCAATGGAGAGCTCTAGAAATATGTGCGTATACTGCGCAACGCTGTATTCTTAAAGTGAATGAAGTATAGTTACGTATGTTACGAGTGAGGCGTGCGAGAATGCTGACATCTGAGATGGATGTTATTGTACAGCGCATTACAAACATTATTGAGATTTACATTATGTATTTATTGAGAAAATACTAATAATATTCTGCTTCCCAGCTTCCATGTTATTCCGCGGTCAATATTACCAACTGAATTATACAATAATTTGGAATAAAATCGTTTGGTCGCTATGAACGTTGCCATGGTCCACTGTAACACGCCATAAACTACATCCATAAATTGGCTGCTCATTCGTGAAATGTCTATTCACGCACTTGGTTCGTAAATAACTATTATCAGTGCCCAGTGTAATAAATGCATGTCCTTTTAGCTCACTGTAAGTACTGTTCAGCATAAGGAATGGTACGGTACAGTTAATAAAACAAATTGGAAGCAGCTACGGATCAAGTAGATATTGATAATAATGACTGACTATGGTTTTATGCTACCTATAAATCTAGAATTATGAAAATAAAGAACATGAAATTTCAATTAATTGTTATTATAAAAACTTTAAAATACTTTACCGGGGTGAATGAGCAGTGTGTACCAACACATGGAAGTAATACACTCAATAGAAAATAACACAATATCAAGTATATCTCTTCAAATAATAATTTATCAGTGAAAAGAAATATTTAACCTGTAATTGAAACTGAACGCATTTAAATGTTGAAACGAAATTTCGGGTTTGAACCGTGTCATGTCGTTTTTGTTAAAATAAAAGCTCGACGTTTCGGCCACAATCATATGGGGCTTCTTCGGGAGAGGGAAAGTTGGTAGGCAACAGTTAAGCACGGTAACTCAACGTGTAAATCACGCCAGAGGCGAAACTAACTGAGCGGGAAGCAGTTGATCACGGTAACTCAGCATGTGAACCATGCCAGAGGCCAAAATCAACTGCGCACTTTCCCTCCTGAAGAAGCCCCATACGATTGTGGGGAAACGTCGAGTTTTTATTTTAACAAAAACGACATGACACGGTTTAAACCCGGAACACGTTTAGCTTCAACTGACTGGGGTCGTGGAAGCCTACGTTTTTATTTAGCATTTAAATGTGTTATCGTGTTTGATTTCAATAAATTTACTTCTTTGTACTTATGTTTCAGGCACATTTAATTTACATGTTAGAGTTGAGTACCTTTTTTTTATTGGAAGTCAATTAGTTGCCTTATCACCCTCTGGTAAACTTGGAGTTTGGCATGCAATGACTCAGCATTGGCAAACCCAGGATGTTATGCCTATTGCATCTTTTGACACTGCTGGATCGTTTCTTCTTTTAGGCTGTAACAATGGCTCTATATATTATATAGGTAACAGTGGTTTTAGGATAACAACACGTATAATTTGAATATATTAATTTCAGATATGCAAAAATTCCCTCTGCGTATGAAAGATAATGATTTACTGGTTACTGAATTATATAAAGATCCTAATAACGATCCCGTGACAGCTATTTCCGTGTACCTTACACCTAAAACGAGTAAGTATGTATTTTTTAATTTGCCTCATATAACTTTAAATAATAATAATTTTAATACTTTTAAAGTACATATACGAAATTATTAGTGAGTATTTACACATTAATATATCTCATTCCTATTATGTACAAAGTAATTTGTTAATTTAATTGTATTTTTGGTACACTTAAAAATGTAGTCTGCACATTTAGTTCTGTATTAAGAAAAAAATTGTTCGTTTTTAGAAGTGTTAATTGACATTGTGGATGTGTTTCACTATTAAAATAGCGACTATTGATCATCTGTTTCAAGAGAGGGATGTTGTATAGGTATAGTTGGATATATTGGTTCATCCTGAAAATCTTGAGCTGGGCAACTAATATAATTAGTTCTTCATTTTAAATGAGACTGAGTCCAAGCTGAGTTTTAGCCCTCCGTACGTACAATATAATTTGATTGTCTTAAACTTTGACAGCTAGTATAATAAACACCATTTACAGAAAGACTGTCGGCCGCGTAGTTTAGTATTTCTAGCGTTAGCAAAGAAATCAATTTAGCGAAAAAATTGACATTTCTCATAAACATTTTCTTGCGATGATTGTTGTTTAACTCAACAACAATGCATCGATCGACTTCATTCTGCCTTTGGTGATGAAACACCAACCAAAACCACAGTTTATGACTGTTTTGCAGAACTTAAGCGTGGACGTACTAGTGTCAGTGACGAATTTTATGAAGTACGTCCATTAACTATTGTTGTTCCAGCAAACATCAATGCTGTGAGAAATGATTGAAGCGGATCGACATGTGACATATCGAGAGATAGAGGTGTCCTTCGACATTGGTAAAAGTTAAATACAAACGATTTTACGTGAGCAGTTAATAATGAAGAAACTTTGCAATCACTGGACCAGCTCCAAAGCTCAAAAAATGGCTCGTATGTATTAGTGTAAAAGATGCTCATCATAACAGATAACGAAACCTAACAAACCAGAAACAAAACAATCCACTTTGTTTGGGCGTTCCAAAGCCAACAAAGGTTGTTCGTTCACAGAGCGCTTCAAAAAAAATGATGCTGAGTTTGTTGTTACCGTTGCTCTTGAGGACAACAAAACAGTAGACGCTGATTGGGATACGATAATTTGTTTGTCTCAAGTCTTCAATGAAATTAGGAAAAACAGCAAACACTGGCGCATCATCCTTCACCACGGCAACGCCAGCTGTCACACAGCACTTCGACCAGTCGATTATTTAAAGGAGAATAACATTGAATTAATGACTCATTATCAATATTCAAAATTCAATATCCCTATATTTAACATATTGCTCTTTTGAACAGTAGAAGCTGACGTTTTTGGAAAAAGTAGGTCGATTGTTGTTCTTTATGAGGTAACTTCTGGTGTTGTCAATTGCATTTCCGATGAGAGGAGGGATGCCAACTTTATTATTTTAAATATGACGTATTATATACTTTTACATTTTTACTGATAGAATGCCTCCAACCATACAAAATATCTTATATTTTAATGGTTAAAGGTTTCGGTAATGTGCGTACAAAGTTGGGTGAGAAGTGTCAAATTATCCGCCATTGTGACACCTGGTTCGTTCAACGAGCTCATAATCACGAGAATGAATCAGTCAAATTTCAACTAACTATTCTCGTTATTTCCTTATTTCTACCTATTATGTTAATTGATATTATTTCTTTATTTTATTGTTATTATATTATTGTTTTACGGTCGTAATGGTCAGAAGATAATCTTGAAGCAATTTCAATAGTGATCTGTAAAACTGCTCTTTTGCGTTAACAGCTACGACCTGCTACTGCTGGTTTTTGTAGCATTAGATCTCCTGTTTTATATAAACTTTCATAGATTTCTCTGTATATTATAGTAATTAATTCGGTAAAATTGGTAAAACTAAAACTAAAAGTAATAATACTTACAACAATACAATTAATGCATGAATACAAGAGGAATTATTTATATTTATATTAAAAAATTAAGGTCTATTTGGCAATAACTTCTTCGCCGTGCACAGTACAAGTTTAGTTTTGAAAATGGTTACGATTTTAGATTCCCCTTTTCCATTCTTAGCAAAAAGTTGCTGATGAAAGCATATATCTACCTATCTTAGTTTTTGAGATAATTAACATATTTTGAGATTTTTCTGGCTCTTCAGATATCTTAAACTTCTATATGTTAGCGTGGAGAATGAAATTTTATTCGATTGAGTATTTCTTAAAGCTATACATCGAAAAAATGTTTATATTAACTGATAGCGATCGAAATTGTTGCCTTGTTCGATTCGTGCTATTTTAATTTTTTTTAATGGAACATTGTTGTATGTTCTCCCGCGATCCGATAGAGAAACTGTATTAGAATTTTTTTTATAAACATGTCCCTATTAGCTAAAATGTTTTGTTATCTAGTAAATTAAATATGAACATATGCGGGTAAGTTTTTTATTAAATTTCATAGAGTTCTGGGACGAAAACTTTTGTTTTTCTAAAGATTCATTAGAAATGAATACAATTTCACATCTATTCGAAGTGAATACCATTTTGCTTCATACTAACTAATGCAATTCTTTGTATTTCACTGAACATCTACTAACATCTCGGGAGTACTATTTCCTTTAATATTCATGATGTTAGTTAGCATTGCATCGGAGAAAGTCATCCGGAAAGTGTTTTCATAAATATTTCTATTTAGCTACAATTTTCACTATGTTCTCATTACATTTATTATTGCCGAAAAAGCTTAGCGTGCGGTGCTAAGTAAATCTTTTTTTTTTATGTTCAACGCTAACTAATTAACATTGTCTACTTCTTTTCGGTATTTATTATTTGCACGTGCTGGGTAACTTACTAATAGGCAATGTATGTAGGAAAATGATGGCTACTGCGGTTAGACGATGAAAATTGCACCAAGAAGATAACGTTTACAGATTTGCATTAATAAATATCTTTAGTGAAACAAAATTATTTATTATATAATATTTTGCCACAGCATCCTACGTTTTAAACGAAACGCATCTGCATAGTTCAAAATTTAATTTACTAAAGGGTACATTTTAGGTATAGGAAAGTGATTGTAAAAATGATTCTAGAAGAGCTTCTCTATTATTTTTTTGTAAAAATATGCAGGGTATTCCTTAAAAGAAATGAAATAATATAAACCGAACTTAGCAACGATATCGATGGCCGTCTGGTAGCATCTGATTGATATAAAATATCTTATCTTGCCAAAAACTCCAGGAAGGAAGTACTCAATTCAATAAAACTTGAACCGCTACCCTAACTTATCGCCTATTAACCCTTTCGCTGCTCTAGACGAATAAATTCGCATGCACTATCACGTATTCTAAGTCGCGACTGAAACAAGGGTTAAAAATCAGCGACATTTCGCAATAATCTTATTATTCTATTACTACCTCAAAAACTAAGACAGATAGGTATAGCAAATATTGATAATTGTCATGAATTGAAGAGGGGTATCTAAAAGTGTAATAATATACAGAGGATTCCATTTAAAAAATCAAACTTGTTTCGTGCCCAGCGGAAGCAGACCACTCTGTGCAGCATTCATTATTCCCGATTATTTTTTATTTGAAAATTGCTGAAAATGTAAATTTCTCAGGAAAGGAATTATCTTCCACCTACGTGCTAGGTGAACACGCTGTATACAGGGTGAGCCATCACAGCGGACTTGAAGATTGTGCCTCATTGGGGTTTCATAAGTTCGGTGCTAACCAAAGCTGCTAAGTTCTGAGACAAAAAGTAATACTGCTACAGTCTTAAAATTAAAGGTCTTGGAGTTATTACGGATTAAAAAAAAAAAATAGACATTCCCACAAATTATTGGACAAATATAATCTTTGGTACCTAGATTAAACATAAATGAACTTAATACACGCATGTTTATGTCCCAAATTGCTAACGAAATCCACGTGTGCATTAATTTGTTATGGCATTTTTTATTAGAAAGTAACTTTCAATACTTCAGTTTCGCGAAAAATTCTAGACAAAAAAAATTACTAACGTATTACTAGAGTGGGCCACTTTTGTCTGCACACCAGGACAGTACTAAGTTTCATATATGTATACATATTAAATTACTATATACGACCCTAATCTACCGTTCTTTTCGTTTGACCAATATAGGCTTATATTACCTATTTGGTGAACCAGCTACCATCAACCACTATGTGTATACGCGTTTCGCTGTATCATAGCTCATCAGTACACTGATGTTGAAGGTAGCAGCTATAATTCAAGTTAGCATAAACATCGCATATATACGCGAACTTGAATTATAGCTGCTACCTTCCACGTAGGTGTACCGATGAGCTGTGATACAGCGAAACGCGTATACACATAGTGGTTGGTGGTAGCTGGTTCATTAAAGTATATTCATTTACACAAATTTGCCCTGGGTGTGCTAGCCCCAAAGTCGAGAATGGTACCCTCGCAGATTCTGTGGCAAAGACTGCAAAATGCTGTAGAGGTCGATATGGCGATATAATTCGACAATCTTCGTGATTAGAGTATCTTTAATTAGATACTCTCATCCGAACAAGTTAGCATTACCTATTTGGATTTATATTACCTATTTCCATTATCTATAAACAGGGTGTAAAGTAATAGATGAGATCAATATAATCTTTTCCGGTTTACTAATTTTAGAAATATCTAAGAAACTCACCGATAAGTAACTACGTTCTGCAATTTCACGCTAAGGAACTCCAGCTACAGCCAATCCAGCAATCAAACCTCTTCTTTCAAGAGAAGATTCTCTTTGGCAGTTATAATATGCATACTGTACGCGAGAACGCTACAGCATTTTATCGGGTCATTCATTCGCTCGTGTCCGCTAACTGCTTACTATGTATGCAATTGTAAAAGTTATTCTTGCATGTGATTTAATTTCAGAACTAATTGTAAGCATTACGCATTTTTAATTTGTCTTTTATATTATTTTCGTGTTTACATTTGGGATATTATAATATAATCAGGAAATGTATATCATTTACCGATTTATACAATTTACTTTACCGACAACATCTTTAGTATAGTATTCAAAATTGATAAAGGCCAAAATATTCTTTAAATTAAAATGTAAAACCCTGTCGATAACAAAAGTCTATAACTATACGTAATATCTATTTAACCAGAACTAATATCAGTATGTCTAACAATAAGTAGAACGGAGAGGTGCGTTTCCAGCGCTCCTCATCTGATTCATTTCGTATTGTCTAATTATAAGTATCCATTGCCTCTTCATACTGTCTACCTGCTGAATATTGAATATATCTGAAAGTAGGCCGGCCTTATGTAGGTACGAAATTCGCTTTACGAAATTATGAAAATAATAACAGGAACACAGGCTGTGCGGCTCCGGACATTGCCGGAGTTCCCGAGGGTACTTTGTAGTATACACAATTACTTAGTCGAAACCTAAACATTTCTAACTCTCAACTCTCTGTACTACGAGTTATCAAGATAACAATTATTTCAACTCTAGATCATGAACCATTCAAGACAACAAATGATATAGTCTAGTATATTAATTTATTGCTTTCCCAAGTTCCAACCTCTGTTGAAATGTGGTCGGAAATATTGATATCAAAAAATGTCATTGGAAAAAAATGGAACTGAGGGTTAAACTTGTAAGTCCAATAAAAGAATATTAGTTACAAATAATGATCACCGCTGCAATGAATATTGAAATCAGAATACGCAACTTTTAAATTTGCCGCGTGCTGTAAAAGTCTGCGCTTAACAGCTTATTTCTGCAACGTTGTCAGCTTCTCCATTCTCTTAGAATAATTTGGTAATGCCACGTTTTGCTATTAGGGTACACCGCATTTCAGTAATGTCTAATTGTTTTGTTGCTTTCCGCATTTTAAGTTTTATTTTACAGAAATGTATAAAAAACGGCTACCGATTTAGTTAGATATCGCTTCTAAAAAATGATGATAAAAAATCTCTAAAACTCGAAAAGGGCCAGAATTTGTTTGAAAGTGATGTATTACAAAAATAACACGCAACCCGTTATACCATCTTGCACTCTTATAAAGTACCCTATTGTAAAAATAATTACTTGCTGCTGTTTTACACTGTGGATAATAATATTCAAAAATGTGCATCGCGCATGCGTACTTTTTTTTAATTCTCTATTTGCCATAGATTACATTAATTTTGTGTGTCACTGTCATGCATTCGTCTGTATCCCTATTTGGTTCCTATATAACTTTGTACAGTGTTGGTTTCGATAATAATACTGATTTAGGCCATGGATTATTTTTATATAGAACAGGTTCATGGGCGTAGTCAGAAATTGGTCGAAAAAAATTGGGGAGGGGGCAGTCAATTAGGTTTGACCATGTGGATATGTATGTGATATGACCGGTCATTAATTTAATAAACACATACTTTATTTATACCATTAATCGTTTAGGATTTTCAGAAAATGCTTCTATGACATTGTAGATGTTTTGTACACCACTATCTTTGCCGGCCGTTGTTGCACATGTATCCTTGCACTTCCTTTTTATGAATCTAATTGTAGAATACCGCCAAGCCAATCTCTTAGAACAATCGATCGCTTCGCCGTTACGTTCGAACGCAATCCGAATGTTCTCTCTAATTTACACACTTGCATACCCGGTAGGGTAAATTCGCATGACGTCATAAATACATACCCTCGTTCGTACTAGGTGGATTGGACACGTAGGATGTAGTGTGTACGTAGAAGACAAGCGTTAAGTGTATAGATTAATGATAAGCTATTTATCTTTCGGTAATTCAGCACTACGCAAATTAAAAGAGTGAAACGTTACTATTACAGTATTAAAATAATATATTATTATATTTTACAGAACAATGCTAATAATTTCTTTTAATTGGAAATGTGGATAAATCTGTCATTTGTTCAACGTTTTTATTTGACGATAATTGCGCCATAAATAATATCATTCTTTATTAACAGATTCGTGCGGGAACTGGATTGAAATTGCCTATGGAACTAGATCCGGCTCAGTTCGTGTGATTGTTCAACATCCAGAAACAGTCGGTCACGGACCACAATTATTTCAAACTTTCACAGTACATCAAAGCCCAGTTACAAAGGTATATAGATAATTAATTAAATATGATGGTATAGTTAATATTTGTATTTCTGTTTAGTAGAACTTATAGATTTCTCAGTTCTTCATGACATGCTCACTGTATGTTTATATATATACATATATACAAGTTGAACCAAAAATAATGTAGGTTGTATAATGAATAATGATAGTAAGAACTGTGCGGTAGTATGACAAACGACACAAAAGTATCAGCAAACTCCGCATCGTACAAGTTTAATTGATTAATCGGGGACAACCGTTCAATTGAAAATGAGGATCGACGTATCCTCAAAACAGCTGTCCCGGATCATTAATAACATTTGTGTGGCGTGGAGTGTGTGGATATTTTTGTGTTGTTAGGTTGTATATTACATTTAATATCGATATCCTCCTGTGACAATGAGAATCTCGTAGACTTCCCATTTCTTCCATATGCGCTTATGTTCACTACAAACTACCGCTACACAGATTATATAGTATTTGGTTTCGTGTACCCAAACTTCGTTGTATCTATATCGCTATTTTGTAATTGGAGTTGTCACGCTAACGTTTAGATTTATTAATTCATTTGTTTTGTTTACTACAAGTTATAGGTTTCAATTTGATATATTATTAGTCAATTTTAAAGACTTTTAATAATCTGTTAGTGTACCGTTTGAAGCTTATATAGTTTCACGACACTAAATATTCGGTTTTATTTATAATTTATTTATTACAGAAAACTATTCTGAAGTATATTTTTATTTCTATTTTAATAAAAGAAGACATAAATAAGTATTACGTAATACGTAGTATTTTTGTGCTTTAAAAATATATTTCTCATAATATGCAACATAATAGAAGATATAAGATTTTTTCAGTTATTTAAAAATATTTTCTCCATAGTTGCTCGTACACACAAGACAAATAAGATATATGTTTTTATTTTTTTATGATAATCTTTTGGAATCGTCTGAGGATATACAAAAGGGTTGTAGTACATTCCTGTACGAAGTGTCAAACTACTAAGTACTATTTGGTTGGAGTTATATATGTAAACGATATAAAGTTTGTCTTAAAATAATCATATTCATATAAATAAAACCGAATTTAGGATGGCAAATAACACTGAAGTATCCGTACACTTCGCACACAAGTTATTAATTGACTAATCCGGAATAGCTAGGATTCATGCGTGATGTGAGAAAAAAATTCCCAATTCTAACATGCCTCTCGCAAAGATATTTACAAGTACCCATTTTTGCCGCCCGTACACTTTAAAACTAAGACATGCGAAATATACGAAAAGTTCTCTTATCCTTATAGCACGAAACGTAAACATGATCCGCTTAACTCCAATAAAGTAATAATATTTAAATAGCCCAACGGTCCGTTCTATTTATTCATCAAGTTCACTTTCCCGCTGCGAAGTTAAGTTCTTAATCAATTTTAGGTTCTTCTGATTTAATATTATGCCCGATTTCGCTTATGTGTTGTGCTACACTTAACGATTCGATCTTTTCGTGTCTGTAGCATTTGATGTGCTCCTTGAATCCATTGCTATTGCCTATTGTTTGTTTCATCTGTCCAACGTAGGTTTTGTCATAGTCACTACTCGTTCATATCTTATCCTCTAAACATTTTACTCACATCTTTCGATATTCTGTGGAGGAGAAATTTCACAAATTTCTTATCGTGGGTTTTCGCCGTGATGAAAGTAGTGGAATTTCTTACATAATGTTTATGTTCCTTTGAGGGAAATTTTCTGCGATGTTAATTAGAATCCTAGGTTTGTCGCCCCAAGTTGTATGTTTGGAAAGCAGAAAATTAAATAGCTTATCGATTTTATAAAATAAATATTAATAGTTTATGCCGGCCACAATTTTTGAGACTGCGAACACTGGTATATATTAGGTATCATATTTACTATATTATACCTAATATATACAAAAGTAACTAAGGGGAAAAAAATAAGAAATCAATTGTAATAAAACACACGAAAGTCAAATAAATACCATAACTTTGTTCGCAGAGTAGTAATTAGCTAAGTGACGCTTGTGCACTACATTTTCGCATAAAAAGAATCACAATTTTTACACGCACACACACAAGTGCAGTTAAAAATCAAAAGAATTCTGGAATTTTTTTCTGATTCCAAACACGCACATACGTATCAACACTATAAAGGTGGATAAGACACTTACAAAGTACAGAATCCAAATACGCGTCTTGCAATGACTTGTAGTGTATATTTTCGATTTTTTGGATTTCACATCTGTATTGAACTGCACTTGAGAAGAAGGTGTACGAAATCATTCGTAGAAATACAAAACAGTCCAATGTTTGAAAAGACCTACAGTGCTTTATATTTTTAATTACTGGTTTTCACATGCATTCGATGTTTTTATACATTCAATCATTTGTACAGTGTATACAGTGCTTACCTATATTGTTGAGTTTTATATCTTATTTTTTTATATATTGGTTTACGCTGTCTTGTAGTTCTTATATTCTTGCCAACTATAATACTTTCACCTATTCTTATTTGCAGTTAACTTTTAGTATTTAAAATCGTATCTTTATATTGGATTATTGCTTTTTGTCCCATCATTACTAGATTTTGCTCACTACAATATTTTGCTTTCTGGAAGTTTCAGAGTTTGCAATATTCTTACAAGCAAAAAATTATTATATATATATATATATATTAATTAATTAGTATTGTTATCTATTCAATAGTGATTAAAAGTGTACATATTAAATGTACACCAAATATTTCCAATAATCTTTCTATGTATGTGTTACTATGCCGCCTGTTTAACAAGTATCTTAAACAGTTCGAGTTTGCCCAAAAATTCTCTATTCAATAGTAATTACATTATACTAATTAATTTATTTTATCAACTAATATTAAATGCAGCCATAATATTTACCAATGGTCCTTGTTTTATTAAGATCTAGTTCAAGAATTCCTGCTGTTCAAAACAGAGATGTAAGAGTTGCGTGGATCGAGCAATGAGACAGATTGCCTCAAGAACTGATCAATGGCCTCATCAGAAGTAGCAGATCTGACTCATGAGAAAAACACACACTATGGAAGCAAAAGAAAAGATCATTAAATGTAAATCATTTAAATAAGTTCAAAATATACTCTGTTTAAAAGCAGTGGTTTGTTCAAGTTTAACATCTTCGAGGTTTTTCTTCTTCAACAGGTTTCACGCGGTGCAACCTTTGTAAAACAAATTCCGATTACTTCACCTAAGAGATTACATGAGAAATATTAACAATATGTATACTGCAGAGCAAAGTAATTAGATGTTATGTTTGTTCTTTTAAATTCTCTGGTGTGTGTATATTGTCATCAGCAGAGGTTTTGATCTGATGAATTCGTTTTCAGTACTTAGATTCTAGTTTTTTAGTGATGGCTCGAAATATATCCAGTTACGTCTTACACTGTCTCTGACCAAATGTAGCTCAGGACTTGGTTGTTCGCTGATTAGCTCTCGTATCCTTAGCTGTTTTGTCAAAATATAATTTATTTACATTCCGATACTTTTCTAGTTCTTCAGGTATTTTTGTTTTGCATAATGAACTCATTAACAGCTGAGACGACGTATAATCTAGGTGCTTCAACGGAGAATTGTCATATTACAATAATGCCGTTTGGATTGTTTCCGTTAGTTCTTTTAAATATCGCCTTGTTCCTGTCGCTTTCTGCATAACAAATACAATGGTCAGCTTTTCGTTTTCTATTTGAGCATATTTCTACTCAGTTGAATTAAGATTTCTGGACGGGCATGCTATTGGATGTCTATCCTGCGAAAGGCAATCGGCTAGTCCGTCGTTTGATGTGAATTGCCGTGATCAGTAAACGTCTCAAACTATCAATGGTTTTATCATGATGCTCGGTCCAGATCTGTTCTGATTCTTGTTCAGTTAATAACAGAAAACGTGCGGTCATCTGTACATATTTGGTGCAAATTTTTCCAAATATCTAACCATCCTCAACTTAACAACTCAGTTTTGCTCTGAAGTACTAACATACCACCTCTGGCTCTCACATATATTTATTTAATTTGTCTCTTTTTGAGCAAATCTACCCCATAAACTTTGCACTTTTAGATTTCATTTTTGATTTATTGAATTTACGCCCAGTCACTATTAGAACGTCGAAGCATATGCCTATCGCCAAACATTTTATATTTTGTACTTCTGGTATTGAGTATAGACCAAATGGTAACTGATAAAATTGGTTCCTCCCAATGGTATAGCAATCAATCATATGTTGAAAATAGTCGTATTTCAAATCAAACGCTAAAATATTCTTTATTGTATGATTTTTCTGTCGCCCTCTTCTCCACAATTGCCAATGGATTTAACTATACCACTGGTTTGTCCACTTTCCTTATTACACTTTAACCAACTAACACTTTAGTTTGTAAACATACAGTGTCTGAGGGGTTCTTCTTAGAGGATAAATATGAATATGCAGAACTACGTCTTCTTTCGAGGTTATGCGGTGATTTCTTAGAAATTTCTTTAAGCCTTCAAAGATATCAGGAACCAACATAGTAGACAAACTAACTAATCTCTTAATTAAACGTAGTGCAATACAATTATCCAAACTTAAATAATAGTAATTGATTAACTACATAAACTATAATTAATACGACCTTTGCAGATCTATTATTTACATTATAATTTAATATAGTTTGACCTAATAGTTCAATTAAAACTAGCATTACCATATGAAACTAATATTATCTGTCCATTTATTTATAGTGTTTGTGTCCATCATGTATCTCTTTTGCTACTACTTTCAATACGGCCCAAAGAACCAACGGTTTTCACCAATGCATACAATTCATCATTTTCGCTGCCTTGTTTCTGATATGTGGATACGTTATGTATGTATTGTAATGTTTTTGATGGATTAATTTTAAAAAAATTTCGAATTTTTACAAATGTCAGAAATTTACTAAAATTGGGGGTCGTGAATCCGGGAATGTCGGAAAACGAGAAATGATTTGACCACTAACCTTAAATATTGTAGCCTTCTTCTACATAAACACAATATTCTTCAAATGCACTTTTGAATAACTTAAATAGTGGATCGAAACTAGGAAAATTGGAGCAACTTCTCAATATACTATGTCTGAATGATATATCGACATAGTTACAAAAAATAATTAATTGTTGTTAGTTTCCTTGCCAACGGTTTTGTTTTCATAGATACCTATGATAATTTTTAACAATTTAAAATATACTATTATTGAATTGCATTCCGAAACTAACGATTTTGCTGTAGTGTGACACAAGGACGCAACTGCTGCCGGGATTCTGTGTTCTAGGAAGACATATTTGAACACATGCAACACTACAACGTTAAATTGTACTGAGAATTTAGATGATACGAACCGAAAATTTAATTGATATTTATAACCTTTGCACCACTAACGTATGCCCTAGAACTTGCTGTAGAAATTTCTAATGTTAACTTTCGAAAAAGAGAATGATATATATAAGTAGTTAATATACATCTTCCCCACGCTTGTCGTTGGCTGGACTTATATTAATGTTCTATATTAATTTTATTATTTTTACGCCCCAAATATATTCGGCTCAAAATAGGATTCTTTCCCTAGGGATCGGGCTTCCTACCAACAAATGGATTCTCATACCCGATAGGTGTACAATGTGAACTCAGTAAAGAAGAAGTGACTACGGCGCTGATGACAGCTAACCTCGTCGTTTTTAATAACATTACAGTATATTTTCTCCTTAATCTCCTTTGTCATGTCTATAAAAATAACAATTATAGATTTTCTTGCCTGTTGAATTGTTTATTAATTAACGATTGGTGCTGTACTAACAAAATTCCCTTTCACATTGATAAATGTGCTGTACTTACCTTTACATGCTCATCTGACCCGCAATTGTACCTCAGTTACTGGATCTTATTACTGACACTGAATTATTTGCGATTTTGGTTATATTAAGGATGATTTAATAAGAGATAGGTTAATTTGTAGAATGAAAGATGATACTCTTGGGGCATTGTAATGCAAATCTGGCGGAAACGGAAAATATGTGTCGAAGCCGTGAAACGTTAAAGATTCGAACACAGACTATCCGGGGAATGCAATAAATAAGTCAAATAAAACAGAAAATTTTAAGAAAAAATAAATATAAAAGATGTGACAATGATCCCGAACCAAGAAAATGCCTGGCCTGAACTACTGCAAAGGACATAATCATTACAAGGGTATACGCAGCAAGAGAAAGTAGTGAAGAGGAAATCTTTGTAGGATCGATAAATAATAACAAAGCACATTTTAAGCTAGATACAGGAGCCGAACGTTAATAAATTACCACAAACCGTATATCAGAAGCTGAGAAGAAAACCGAGTTTAGAACGTACTACTAAGGAATTAAAAACATATACAGGACAGATGATTCCGTCGCTTGGAGTATGTAAAGCAACATGTGAGTACAGAGGAGAAGAAATAACACCGGATATATATATTACCAGATGTAACAGTGAACCAATCATGGCATTAGCAGCAATCGAAAAATTAGGTTTGATTAAAAAGAGAAAATGTATAATACAATAATGTAGATAAACTGCTAGAGCAGTATGAAGCTATTTTTGAAGGCCTTGCTAAGTTAAAATATGAATATGCAACGAGACTAAGACCGCAAGTAACTACTACAGTAGCAGCAGCCAGGGTAATTTCGCAAGCATTGAAAGAATCTGTTCAAAAAGAACTGGAAAATTTAGTTCAAGACGGAGTACTAGTCAAAGAAGATGAACCAACTGAATGGGTGCATCCTGTCGTACTGGTTAAAAAACCAAATAGATTCATAAGAATTTGCACACCGTTGAACAAACTCACCATGTGGGAGCGTTATGAAACACCTACCGTGGAAAGCATTTTAAATGAATTAATCGGAATTAATTATTTTTCTGTTTTACACGCATCGATAGTATTCCTGCAGGTACCATTGACAAAAGCCAAGTTCAAAGCTCTGTAACATAGCAACGCCATTTGGTCGTTTCCGGTTTACTCGTCTTCCCTACGGTATCTTGAGTAGCGGAATTGCTTGCTACATCGACGACATCCTGGTGGTTGACCGCTCCGAGAATGAGCATGACGCAAGACTGGAGGAAGTTTTTAAAAGATGCAGAAACGAAAACCTAAAACTTAACAAAATCAAAAAGGAGTAAAATAAATTAACTATTTAGGACATACAATAAGTGCGGAAGGCATTAATAAAAAACCAAAGATGAAGGCATAAGTGAACTTCAGTACCCAAGGACAAACAAGAATTGCAGAGATTCTTGGGAATAGGAACTATTTGGGCAAATACATACCAAACCTCTCAGAGAAAACAGCACCACTCAGTAAACTTTTAAGAAGGATATGTGTGGGGTAAAACAGAAGAAGAAAGCTTTGACGAATTGAATTAAACAATTATTCAGGCTTCAGCTCTGCAAATGTTTGATCCTAAAAAGTCTATTTCTTTGTCTGTGGATGCCAGCCAATATGGAGTGGAGCGGTGTTAATGCAAGAACTTAGACCGGTGGCTTATGCAGCAACAAGCTTGGATGAAACTCAGCGCCGCTACCCGCGAATAGAGAAGGAACTACTTGCTATTGTATTAGCGTGCGAGCACTTCCATTATCAAATATATGGTCGCAGATTTACTGTTGAAACATACCATAAGTCGTTAATAGGATCAACGAAGAAAAGTGTGGCTGTTCTCACTCCCAGAATACAAAGGCTAGTTCTGAGAATGTTGAGGCATCGTCCAAATTTGAAATACGTTCCAGGAAAAAAATTATTGTGGCAGGTGCGTTGTCGAGGGATCCTCTGAAAGAAAATAGTGATATTCTGTATTTAGAACCTGAAGCATGTGTTCTTTGTTCTATACTAACAGCATTAGAACAAAAAGAAAAAAAATTAAGAAAAGATACATTGGAATACTTTTTTTAATTAAACAAGTAAAAGACTTTACGTTAAAGGGATGGCCGAAGTACAAGCAAAACTTACCCCCACATCTAAGGCACTATTGGAAGGTAAGACATAATATTTTTGTTAAAGACAAATTGTTGTTTACAGATGTTAGACTAATTGTTCCAAGTAAACAAAGACAAAATGTACAACGCGATTCACTATTCGCATCAAGTCATTAATTTTTGCATATAAAAGGCAGTGCAAGTTTATTATTGGCTTGGTACGTGTAAACAAATACAACAGATTGTTGGAAATTGTCACATATGTTTACAATTTGTAAAGTCAAATAATAAGCAACCAATTACGCCCCATCCAATACCAGATCTTCCATGGTAGGAGATAGGTATAGATTTTGCCTAAATAAACAAACAAGATTATTTAGTAATTGTCGATTATTATTCGAAATTTAGTATTCTGCATTCACTGAATAAGAAGAATGCAATAAATGTTATTAATGCACTGAAGAGAACATTTCTTAATTATGACATACCACAAGAAATTATGTCCGATAATGGTCCACCTTTTGACAACACTGAATTTAGAAATTTCACAAACAGATGGCAATTAACCATTCGACATCCAGTCCAAACTATCCTAAAACAAATGGCATGATAGAGAGAACAACACAGACGTCGAAAAACCTGATAAACAAAGCCATGGGAGATGGAAAAGATCCGGCTTTAGCTTTGCTAGACCACGACAGTTATTCGTGAGACCAAAGGATCCGCGTCTGCAATTGAAAACGCGTCGGGACAACCAGAAGAAATCCTGGAATAAAAACGCAAGATTACCCAGTATAGAGAACGGAAAAGGAGTCATGCTTCAGGAAGATATAGGACAGTGGACACCAGCTACAGTTATTGAAAAGGAAAAACAACCTGTGTTTTATAAAGTAGAAGTAGATACTGGAGGTGTTTACCGAAGAAATGGAATTCATTTAAAACCTATATGCGATCAGGTAACTAATGCTTCGAAGGTAGAAGATACGGCTAAACAAGAAAGTGATGACACACCAGGTAAGGCCAACCGTACAGGGGTCGATACACCTGTACCCCAATCATCACCGGCGAAAACATCTGATGTAAGACCAAAGCGAAATATACAACAGCTTAACACGATCACGTTTTAACATAAATCCATATATATGTTAAAAATTTTTTGTAATAATCTAAACTAGTTGTAATATAATTATCGTCTATTTTTGTAAATATATATATATATACCGTAAAATGGGGTGAAATTGTGCCTCCTATGGTGAGAATG
>LR737037.1:0-12722 GCA_902654985.2 Oryctes borbonicus
TAATTGACCAGAAACAGTAACACAAAATTGAAATATTTACAAAGATCGGTGCCAATAGCAACCTCAACAGTATCTTCTGAGTAGTTCTTTTTTTTTTCAAAATATATTCGTACAGTCAATAAAAACTGTTTATTTACTTAGAAAAATATGCAGCCACTTAACTTTGCACATTAAAAAAAAACTTGGATAGACTTTTATAAAATAAATATATATCCGAACCGTCTTCTTTCTATTCTCGAACAAGCAACTCTTCCAAATCCTATTTGCATAATCCATCCGCAAAATCGCACCTAAACAAACCTATCGAGTAGGGAGTAAATCTCGTCACCTCGCCTGTGCTCCTTTTTTTTTCTTTTTCAGGACTATCCTCGCCAAATCGTCCGCCGCAACGACCTCGAGCGATATCTGAAAAACACTTCCTGAAGTCGTCCGCTCTTATCTGGCCGCAGTATCGGGACGCCTTGGTTTGCCACCCTTCCCCCATTGTCTTCGCAACTTGTTGAACGTACCGGTAAATTGGCCGGAGACACCTGTGAAACGTAAAATAAACACTTTGCGCTAAGCGATACTCCTTATACCGGTTAAAAGTAGTTAGGTGTTCGTTTTTTTTTTGTATTTAGTTTCGTGGAGGTATCTACATGATAATTGTTTTTTTTTTCTGCGGAGCATCTCGATAAAGTAGAGATGTTTCTTAATGAAAGTGTTTCCCTGAACACCAAAGTCTTCTTAAAGATTGGTGTCGCAGTCTTTGGCATTGTTTTATTTGTTTTAATTATATTTCTACAACAGCTGGATAAGTCCAAAAACGTTGTAAGTAATTATGGAAAATACAAAACTTTTTAGTAATAAGAAGTAACTAGTATATTTTCTACCATTCAAGAATTAAAGGGAGGATATTGGGATAGTCTGAAAACTTTCAAGCCTCAGTATGAAGATGACTTTACTCGTGAAATTTTACCAGTTTGGTTGGCGATGAGGGAAATGTAGATTTTTTGCACACAGGTAAGAGAAATAGATAACGCAGGATGATAACGATCTAGAGGAACAAATCGCAAGCTATCAGGATGAAATCAAAGAGGCGATTATCACAGTTAAATACTGGATTTAATTGCATGAAAAATCTCACGAATATTTTAGTGGGAAGATTTACAAAAGCGAAAAGTGCATTTATAAACAAGCTTCACTACCATGCAATGTACTGTTAGCAGAAGATACGGCCCTGCTATATTATTGCAGCTTACGACGGCAACGTCTTATTTCGTGCTTTCGACCCACGTCAAGAAATTCACTTTTCTACAAGCAGAAGCTCATGAAAATCCCAGGTACTTTACCGAACCCGACTTTTAGCGTGTTTGTGCGAAATATTTGACAAACTAAATGCCTCGAATCTGTAATAACATGCACGTTTTGAAACTTTTGGAGAAGGTCGCGTCGTCTAGGAAAAAGCTATAATTGTGGGTAAGAGGATGGTCCCAATTGCGAAACCAATTGCACAAATATAGTCCTTGTTTCACAAGATTTGCTCTTCCTTTTGAAGGAACACCTCCCAAAGTTCACTGGTTGGTTAGCAAAATACTTCGAGAAATTTGCGTGGACCCAAGATCGTTGCCGTGTTCAAGCCCTACCAGAATTATAAATATTCAACTCTGTATTCAAAAGCTATAAGATGAAGATTTTCAACATATATTTTTTTATTTTCATATTTTAGTCTGATGATTTTTGCGACTCTATTTCAATAAATGTCAGCTTCATACTGTGAAGTTTATCTTAAGAGTTGTTTTCATTTCCATGCTTGATTTATATCATCGTACGCATATTTTGACAAGGGTGTCGGGACAAAATACTAAATCTGTAAGTGCGCCGTGAACTGATTAAGTTTGGGAACCTCTGGTCTTCCCATTTCTTTCCCAATATCGTACCATCCCCACTTACTGTTCTCGAAACAACATCCCAAACGAAAACAATTGCTTTCCGTGTTCTTCGGTAATTTCACTTTGCACAAAACGAACGCGAACAACTGCCAGCTACTAGGATCTTATTAACATTATTGTATTGTTCGAGGCAGAATGGCCGCCGGACATGCGACAGTAAATATTGTATTACGTTGCCATCAAATGCTCATTTTCATTTATCGTGAATAAAATATCACTCGGTGGTAGTGGCGGTGGGAAGCGGAGACGTAAAAGAAGAGGTAAAGTATAGGACTTGTATATAATATGTACCAGGGATGGCTTTTAAGTTTTTACAGAAGCAATTTATGAAAAAAAAATCTTTGGTATAAAATAGTTTTGTTATTCTCCAATCCCTTCGAACCAATTCTCGAAACATTTTTTCTTGCTGAAGGTGGCACGTCCAAAACATGGTTTTTGAAGGCATCAAGAGGTTCTTGAGGTGACCCAACTTACCCAGCTTCATAATTAGAGATTGTGCAATGTTTTTGTTGAAACATTATGGTATCCATTCAACCTTCCTTTAACAACTTATTTTTCCAATTTGCTGGAAGACAACCGAAACCATTCTTGTTCAGAGAAAAAGGAAGTGTTAGTTCTATTGGAAGCTATCGTCCAGTAGCGATTATTAATAATTTTACCAAAGCTATTGATATATGTGTTTGCCATTGTATATACCCATAAATCCAACCAATCCTTTCAGAATATCCGCAGGTTTTGTGAAGATCCGATCAACCGTTTCTAACTTGTCCATACCAAGTCAATACCCTCTAGAGTGTTTGGATACTAAGGTTTGAGTCAAAGCCTTTGCCTGTATAGATTATGGGTTATTGTTGGACAAACTTGAAACTAATGTGTTTGCTCCACGTTTAACATCTCTGTTTCAGGCGTAAATGTAATGGGTATCAATCAGATTTCTTTCTACCTGCCTCAGGACTCCCTCACGGAAGCAAGCCATTGCTCTTCCTACTGTACATTAATGATCTTTGTGATGTCTTGAAATGTGAGAGGTTGTTATTTGCTGATGATCTGAACGAATGAATGTCGTATGTTTCTGCAATAACAGATCCTTCTCTCTTCTAATGGGGGGTCTACAAACAAATTAAGCTTTAAAAAATTCCCTTCGAACGTGGCCGGATTATTGGGCTACATGAAATTGGTGTTGGTTTCCGGGCAATTGCTCGTAAACTTAACCGTAATCGTTGGACAGTATTACGGTGTTGGAATCTGTGGATTGGCGCACTCAGAACGACCACCACCTCGAGAAGATTTTCTTTGAAGCGTTTCGCCTTTTGGATAGAGTTCAGTTTGCAGTTACCCAGTATGCAAGCCGTCTGTGCAACACGTTTTATTGTCCGCAAGCACTCTTGCAAGGTCTTCAAGCTATCGAGTATGTACCAGCGCTTCTAACCGATATGAACTTTGACATCAATTTCAGTTCGCTTCGTGAATTATTGCGCAGAATTTAGTTACTAAATTATTTTTAGAATTAAGTCTTACTGACATCAATAGTTTACTCCAAGAATAAGAAAAATAGATATTTTGAAATAGGGCCTGTTATCATTTGACCTGCTTGTAAGAAAAGGACAAATTGAATGTGTTTCTTGAGACTGTGATTAATAATTTCGGCTAATTTATATTATTTGGGAGATTTTTCGTTGCTTCTGGAATGTTGGTTTCATATTAAAGCAAGGGAGTACAGTGCCTGGAACTTTTTTTTTTTTTGTCAGCAGCCACAAGACAGTTTTGTGCCTTTCTTAACAAGACAACCATAATTAAGTCTTTGCTTAGAAGCTGAACAATTAACCAGAAGAACAGTACTAATATTATGTGGCTTGTATCTCTTGCTTCCTCTGTGAGATGTCTTAAGTTTTTTATATATCATAGTTAGTTCAAATATTGCGCTGATATCATGTATCATTGAGAGATAAATCTTAGGAAAAGATCATCATCTCTCAGATCAGATCATAAGGTTTCTTCGGATAAACGATTAAGAAGACTTTCCATTAAATATATAGAGAAACTTTTTCATCTTGGGTTCTATGATTTATTTCTTCCCATATATCAAGCAAGAAAAATCATTTTTGTTGCTCTACTAAGTCATCCCAAATTTAGCACGACTCCACGTGATTTGCTACAAATTCTATCTGCTAAAACTGTCATCAATCGATGAATCAGCTCTGGTATACTTTGAAATTGCTTTGCAATCAATTGTGGTTGTATGGGCGTAAGCTAGAAACTATATTCGGCGTAATAATTCAACGTTCGAACTTAACGAAATGCCCAAACTTAGCGAAGAGGGAGATGAAAACGTCTCTGCTGAGAATTGGCAAAATTGCATTAACCATATAAAGGTATAAATTGCATTCCGTTAAATAACAGTCAAGCATCGGCACACTCCGCACCACACAAGCTTCATTCCTTCCTAGGTTATTGCAGAGAATTTAATTGCTAAGTTATCTCTAGAATTAGGTCTTATGGACATCCATAGTTTACTTTTCTTTTAGAGTAAGTTTGTTTTCTCCTTTTTGTCTTGTAATTATCTGTTGGACAAATAATTATTATTATTAAACAACAACTGAGCGTTCAACTTGGTCGAAAATGAAATTTGTTACACTCCTCTCGTATTAGGCCGATTATAGGAAAATGTTTTTTTTTCAACGTATATCTGCATAAAGTTGGTAGAAATGTGAGTCACTGGAAAGTAAATTACAAAAAAATTACCCCTAATAATATGTAGAATTGTACAATACTGAAATGAGTAGGTATGTAGATGCTGCCCCCTATGAACCATTGATGACCGCCTCCTACCGTTGTGTATTGTGCAAAGCATATACTCAGTAGTGCACTACTAGTTTGATAGATACGAATAGATAGCCTGATGGACGGAATAAATGGATTAGAAGTGAAATTTTTTCCGTTAGTTGGGGGATGATAAAGTATTTAATGTGCTGGCGAGCGCATCAGGGGTTGGTTCCATATTCTAGCCTCGGTAATGTTACATAATGGATTTGTAATAAACAGTAATCGGCGGTGAAATAACATACTAGCGTATATCGTGAGGTGTAACATTAACCAATGATGGGTTAGAGAATTCATAAAAGATCTAATTTTGTTATATTCCATTTACAATATTTGAGTGATAAGTTTAAACTCTTTATTTAGCTTCTATCGTATCAAATTTCCGCTCCTTCAACTTGATTTAAGTTTTTGTGATGTGAGAAAACTCACAAGGAACCAAGTCAAACAAGGACGAGGAACATTGCTTAGCAATTGCGGGACGAACTTTGCAGCTATGCTTCGCGTTCATTGCTTCCGGTAAAAAATAGGAAGAAATAGGAGGGAGAAAAGGAAGTGATGGGGATACTGGAGCAGCGTCCCAAGACAGCAATCAAAGATATTATAAAATTAATTAAGTGCTCGTAGGTTGAAAATTTTACTTAAACAAAATGAAATCAACAGAAAAAGCGGTTTAAAATTTGGAAATTGTGACATTTTAGGAAATTAGGAAAATTGATTAAAGTAATTGCAGTTTTTCTCAAACTTCCAAATTCTGAGCTATGTACTGGGCATTGTTTTTGACGTTTCACTGTTTTCCATTTAAACCAATACAGGTAGCGATTTGGTCACAATAAAGTGCTATGTAGGATGGAAGTCATCCAAGTAGCCGGGAGTTACATTGATCACTCCTCGATGAAGAAAAAATTTAAGTTACACGAATGGTTTCATCCTAGGAAAATATATAAAATGGACTGTTTCGTAGATCGCAATTTTATTAACTCATCGCTGAGGACGCAACAACTCAACAAAACTTCGTTTCCATCTCATAATTTGCCCTACAATAACAATAACAAACTTTTCGATTCAAAAACGAAAACATCCCTAAATTAAACTGGTACCTCTGCACGACGCCTTCAAAACCGGATCATTTTACAAACAGTAACAGTAACAGTATCCGTTCAACTATACATTAAACATTTCGCGAATTACATACGCAGATCCGAACTCTAGCCACCAATTAACGGACATCCTAACCGGCCTACACGCCGAATATCGCATTACGGGCGTGTTTACTGCGGTCATTATGTCAAAAAGTGCGCGTGCTACCGTTTCAATTACGCCCCGCTAGATCCGAGCCGTCGCGCCGATCTGGACTGTACACAGATAATTACCGCGCTAGCACCTAATAAAACTTGAGCACGTGGGCGCCTCGCTTTATTTTCGAGACTAGTTGGTGATTGTTGTTTGATGTAAATGAATGGTTTGAACTATACACCACCGCATTGGGTGTGGGCGTGGAAATTATCATAAGATGATCTGTTTCTGGGAAATGAACTAAGAAATTCTAATTCCGCAGATGCGTGCCCAGAAGAAGTTTTATATGAAAAGATTTAAATCTATGAAGAAAATTAATTATTTGTACTTTTCGAACGACGAAAATAATGCGAAAAGACCCACATAGGCGTCGCCCTGTTTAGTATGATTCGCTTCCTCATTCTCAATCGGATTCATGTTTGGTGAGTTGGCGGGTCGTGGAGAAATGGGGATTGTTCTTGCAAGGATGTTTTGCATGAACACCTTGCGACCACTGCCAAACCATTCTCAGGGATCAACCTTGTCTCCGGAATCCTTCGGTAGAGCTTTTCCATTCTCCTGCCACTGATAACTAACCAGATCATCAGATGCTTTACCGTCCTGACTACACCGTCCACGTTTAATTTATCTGTTGTATGTCTTCTATAATTTTATATTGTTTTTATTTCATTATTATTATTAATTATTTAATTAATTTATATTACTTCATAGCCGACCTGTGAATGTCCGAAAGGAATAAATTTATCAAAATAGGATTTGTTTTATGAACAGCCAGTCCTCAACAGACAGGTCCTTATACAAATTGGCCCAGGCTAAACGTTTTTGCACCATGGTAGGTGTCAACTTAGACTTTTTAATTGGCAACAGATGAGACACGTCCCAAACAAATCTCTCCTTGTTGTATTAGTGGCTACAACTGATACAGCAAATCCTTGCCTCCTGAATTCTTTTTGATTAGACCAAGGTGAGTTGTTATTCTGTTCTGAACAGGTAAATTTCCTGGGGGTGATTACAGACTTTCTGCCACAATTACCAGCTCAAGCAGCTGCGACGGAACAGCTTGCGTTTTTTTTTTGCGTAAACAGAGTATTGGGATACGCCACATCTTCACGTAATCCATCTTTGGCTATATCCTGTATTGCGTATTAATGTAATTACAGATGATTTTTTGTTTTGCAGAAAGATCTTTAGTTCGGCTATCTAAAAAATATCAATCCAGATCAACCGACTGATTTATTTGTTGAAATCTTAAAATCTAAAAATTATGGGCAATCGGATGAATTAGTGAGGTTACCTTTGGACTTCTAACCTTAATTTTGCAAAAATTAATGCTAAGATGCTTAATTATAATGTAATTCATAGCAAACGCCAACTAGCAACTCAAGAACAATCCTGGGATTTAAATCAGAATTCGATATTATGAACTGAATCCTAACCCAAATTAACTCCATTCCATGTAGTAAGAAATCACTAACCCCAAGCCTGAAGACAAAGTTCAATTCGTTCTAGGAACTCAAAAAAAAAAAAACAGTATCACTCGGGTGAGCCTAATAAGGTAAGCAAAGGCTGTACAAGTATTCATATCTTATGCCTCCTCCTTTAAAGTAGTAACTTTGGATTGCTAGAAGCTTCTTACAAAGATTCTGCTACCGTAGGAAGCAGCTTTGGAATGCCTATTTTGACAGGGCGTCTTGGTGGTTTATCGATTTCAGTATAATATCTTTTCTGGACCGAAAACCATTTTCTTTTAGAGAGTTTTCAGTTTGTGGAAAAGCCAGATATCACATGGAGCCATATTAGGAGAGCAGAGTGTCTGACGGTACGCAGGTTTGCTGTGTATTTGCTAGGAAACTGCATCAAATATAAATAATAGGCGGGTGATGCAATACTTTCAAGTAATACCACTTGATGTTGGTTGTGCCGTGTGGTAAGTACTCGTAGTAAGCAACGACATTGGGGTCAAAGAAGATGATCAGTATGCCTGCGACCTTGCTGCTGATTTGCCTTTGGTAGTACCCATTAACCCAGGAATCATCCCTAGTGATCACTGTATTGAGTAAGCTAGGATCACCATTTACGGTCTCCAGCAAGTCCTATGCGATCTCCAAATGAAGCTGCTTCTGCTTGATTGTTACCAGTTTCTGCACAAATTTTGCTGAGATTACCCCGAAGCTCAAATCCGTCGTTAAAATCGAATGAAGTCTGCAAGTTCTTTGAACGTGATTCGACGATCCTGCATCACCCAATAATGATCCCATTTCTGGATGTTGAGGGTCTCGCCAGAACGTACCTCACTCTTCACAGATGCTTTGATGGCGCTCATTACTTCATGCCCGAAGGCCTGTCGAATCTTGCAGATCGTTTCCACTTAATCTCCTCAAGTTTCTCTTGAAAACGAATTCAAGTTTTTAACAATCCGTTAAAGATAATCAGAGCTTTCCCGCATTCTTTCGGATTCCAACAAATTTGTGCAATATCACCTAGATCATGTACTGGCAGTTAATATCAACCCATCCAAGGTTGAGTTTTTCGAGAAATTACTTTGTCACGTGTTTCAGAGGTCAATACCGGAATAGAAAAACTTGATCGCTTTTTTTTAAATCGCTGGGACTTATCGCTGCTAAGATCCATCTTTAAACGAACACGCAGTATAATAAAAAGCACGTACCAAATATAAAAAAGTAATAAAGCTTTCTCAGCGTCATAATAAAGCTTATCAGGTCACTTTCATGACTTAGGTTTTATTATCTGTTTATTTAACTGCAAACGAATTTTTTTATATTTGTTTTAATAATTTGAATCAGTGGGTGAAACGAGTTTTCGATTAACTGTGACACGGTGCGAACACGGAATACGTTTAGTTTTGACTGACTATGGTCGTGGAAGCCTACGTTATTGTTTTAATAATGTAAAATCGGAAGTTCTTGTGATAATGTCACTATTTTTTCCTGAAACTTACCTTATAGTGGCCATTTTACATCTTGTTTGAAAAGTATACTAAAGAAAGAAAATGCTATCGGCCAATGTAGGTACAAAAAGCATTTACGATTTTGTAACAGGTACATTATTTATTGCTTATTTAACTTATATTTATGTATATATGTAGTTCATATTGCGCATGCAAAATTCTACGCACGTCGGTATCTCCCACGCATGTAGCATCAAAATGATTACCGGCTAACCAGTTATTCCTTTAATCATAATTATTTGATATGTACATTTTTTAATGCTAACGAGATACCGCGTTTGTAAAAAATATCGTTAGCCAGAGTAATTAAATTACGTGTCCTGGTGTGGTGATTGTACCATAAATTGTACCCTTAATTGGTGTACCTCGTTGAATAATACGGCCCTGGCTTTTCGTAAAATTTCGTTTTTTCTTTAATGTTCCACAGTGTTCTTATTAAATTTAAAATAATGGCGTACTGCAGTATGCCACGATGACTCGAAAAATAATTTTAGTATAAATATTTAACATTTATGCATACAGGGTGTCTCACGGGGAATTGCATCGATCATTACATGAAAAAGTGTACGTTGGAAAATTCTGAAAATTTGTCAGTACACTAAAACCAATGTGCCCTATTGAAATAAAATATTTTTAATAAACCGACACTCCCAGTTATATCGGAAATAGCCCTCGACTTTGTTAGCGTCCTATATATTATTTGGTTTCTGATTTGTTTATTCAAACTTAATATTTTCAGTTTAAATTTTTTTTTTTGGTAGATGGACGAGTGCATGTGAACTTTTATAACTGTGAAGTAGGCGTTTAACTTCGAAAATTCGAAATTTTACAGAAATTCCGACCGTATAGGGGAGAATTAGAAACCGAATGAATTTTTCCAATACATACAGTGTGTTCTACAATTGCAATAAAACATTCAAATGGAAAGGAGTGCCAAAATAAATAAATACGAATGTAGGTTCCCGGATTGAAACCGCGTCGCAATTGTGTGAGTCTGCCGACGTTTCGGTATGAATAAGCATTCTTCGTGCAGCAGCTGTTTCAACGCGGTTTCAACCCGGAAATCCAAATTCTTGTAGTTGCCTGTTAATGTTGTTCATAGGCGTCAGTTTATCAATTAATTAATTGATAAAATAATGCAAAATTTGAAAAAATATGATTTATTTTGTACATACAAGTCCTACAAGAACGTAGAACTTGAAGAGACAATGAAAAGTTGGTCAACATCTGACAATCTCGCTCACCATTAACAGTTATTGTTTTCCCATTTTCAAAGAGGTAAGGTCCAAGCACCTCGGGATGAAAATCCACAGCAACCGGTTACAGCAATTTTTGCGTACCTAAAATCGACAATTTTGTTTAAGATCCAATCGGCAAACACGATAGTCCATAGGTTTCAGTTCTTGCGCTAATTGAATCTTGTATGAGGTAACCAAAGGTTTTTTATCGTAATTCTTTGCAGAAACGATTTTGGATTGATGTCTTCGGACTTTCGCTCACACTTCCATTCACACTAAGATTCGTTTTCGTAATTGTCTCTTGATACCGAGAACAGAATTAGTCCGTTCAAATTTTGCAATTATACTTCCAAAACAGCACGAAGTCGTCGAAAAGCATTCATAACAAAACGCGCATTTTCGTACAATTTTCATTTTTCTTTTATTCTTAAAACTTCAATACGCCTCATTAATGCAGATGCAAAGCAACAAGAATACAGTAATAGCAACAAGGAATTCGTCGTTTGATTCTATCATCTGTAACCTTTCATTTCCAGCGATGAAAAAGCACGAGATGCAGAAACGAGAGGCAGGGCTGACTCGCGCGACCGTTCAAGAAACGGATAACGAAGAAAACAACAGACCCGCGTCCTTTTTTCACGCTGGCCTGACCTTTTAATTAAAGGTAGCAACGGTATGGCTGTATACAGTTAGAAAAGGGGGTCCGGGAGGCCTTCGGGGGCTGTTTCGAACGTAAATTACTACATGTTTAGTTTAATTCAATTGTGCAGATTGAAAATTTGCCCGCCGGCTTGGCGCTGCACGTTCTCGTTGTGTGTGTAACGGTACAATCGTTACGCTTTGTTCTACCGCCTGGAAAGGCTTGCGCAAAGATACAAAATGTCCGCGTAACATATGTACATACGTACGTATGTACATACATAGGTACACAGCAATTGTATCTGACTGCGTTTCATAGAATTATCTTTACTGGAAATGATGTTAAACATTAAAATACACAAAATACACTGGTCTGAAGTAAGAAGGGGAATTCACGCTGAAAATTTGTACAAAATTTAATTGAATTTCATTTCTCATTTACAATACAGGTAGAAACATTTATACACCGCGGAAGTATAGAATTGTTTCTTCTTGTTTACATAATTCCCACGAAGGGAGTTTTTCCAGTGTTAGATTTACTGTTGCGAATTGGAAAGAAAATAAATTGGAAATACATAATAAAATTGGTTCTACAAGCGATCGTTATGATACATCCTGTATAACATTCAGTATCGAAGACTGCATTAAAGATGGTTCAAACCAATAGATTTATTATAAATTATGATTCAAGTAAACTACACTATAGTATCAGCACTCTTCGCACTACACAAGTTTAATTAATTAGTCCGGAACAGTTGCTTCGAGAACGAGTGGATCCTCATTATCAGCCATATGTGAGAAAGAGCTATTAGTTATCACATTTTTGAATTCCCAATTCAATTTTAAGGTTCGTTCAATTCATTATTTTTTTGAGAGCTGGATGAATGTGAATTTTTATAACTGTTAAAGTATTTAACATGGGAAATTGAAATTTTGTAGAACTGTTGACCGCATAGGGTGGTATTAGAATCCGAATTAATTTTTCGAAAACATTACACAGCGTGTCCGATAATCACCTTAAATTTTTAAATGGAAAAAATGTCGAGATTTAAATTTGTTTAAATACAGCCACCTATTTTCTCTTACTTATAAAATCACATGCTTCCGGAACACCGTGGTTTAGTAAGAGCCGCCCCCAAATTAAAAATTCGTTAATAGATACTATCTACAACTCGCTGTATTACGTAACTATAAAATAAATTTATAGAAAAAAATATACAGTGCCCAACGTTTGATTACTTTCATCGCACAATTGACGCCATTTCGACGTATTAGTTAGAATGACTATAAAAACAGTTAAATTTGATCCCTTGTACAAATCTAGAGACCAGTTTGCCTTAGTAAAGGGAGGTTTCTGCTATATAACTTGCTGCAAGATCATGTCATGCATTTATAAAACGTCGAGGTACACAATGCTTCAAAACAAGTTCTATATAAATATTTGACATGCTAATCTTTTTAAAAATCTCCAACAATTCTCTTCTTCTTAATAAAATGTGAAAACTTCTCCTTTGTTGCTATTTCAACTTTCAGCCTTTGTTCCTTCATTGCTATTGCTCGTCTACACGGCCTTGCTATTATGAGTTAGTTCAAAGTTTCTCGTTCTTCGTTTTGGCGGGTTTCTAGGGCTTCAAATTTGAAAAAAGGAATTTTAATTTTTCAACTTCGAGACGCCGTAGCGTCCGAACGGTTGGAGCTAGGGAGTTGAGATTTCGCGCGCTTAAAACGCTCGTCGAGACCTTTCGAGCGAGTCCTAACTTACGGTCGTAGCTCGTCCGGCCGCCGAGATCCAGACGGGCCGTAAAAATTTGAACCCAAAATGATGAAATTTTT
>LR737026.1:1417-18665 GCA_902654985.2 Oryctes borbonicus
CCTTTTCATGTTTTTTACTAACCGACCGAACTTCTCCGAACGGCAGTGTACATACGTACACGTCGTTAAGTATTTTTGCGGGCGTATACCTTATATCGCGTCCCTAAGCGTTAAATCAACAAAACCCGTATAGGGATTGAAAAATAATGCCGCGGGTAACACAAAAGGATAATGGAAATGTGAACTTACCAATGCAAGCCCGCGATGAGAATAAATTCTTGAATACCATTTAATAAAAAACGAATAACACAATAACAAAATAAGGGAAATATACGCATTCAAGGTAGCTTCGAACTGAATTAATCGTTTGCGATAATGACGATAAGTGGACGAGATTAAGCGGTTTTTGCACAATTCAGATAACATTTGTATCTAGATAGATTATTTGAAATTTCTGAATATCATTCTTATCGGCAAAGAGCGGAACAAGCCACAGTGGGATGAAATGGTGTCCTCCTGGATAAATCCAATAACTTTTGAATTTATACCCGTAGGCCTATGAAACTAGGTATATACGATCTACAGTAGTTATTTCTTTGTTTGAAGAAATCAATTCGTTAATATCGCTAATGTCGTATCATTTACATAGCCATACAGACAATTTGATTGTTCGTAAAATATTAAGTAAGTTTAATGAAATAATTGTAATTATAATAGCTTATTATTTAAAAAGATTAACAAAGTTAGGTATTACAGAATTAACAAAATGAAACAAGCGATTATTAAAAGACTATCTTTTCATGTATAGAACATTGGAGTTTTATTTTTATTTAAATACAATAATAATAGCGCAATAATAACTAAAGAACCTTATAATAAATAATATATCCAGTTCTAATTCCCAGTGTAGGGTTTATAGACAAGTGATAGCGATCAGAAGTGTAGAGAAGTTTGTTGCAGACATCTTGATGCGGGAATGACGCAATCTATAACGTTTACAATTTTTATTTCTATCTTCTTGCGCCTGTTCTTAGAGTTGCCCTATTGGTAAAGTAAAACAACGTATAATAGCTCCTCGATGTATGAGTATTTTGTGTGCAGAAGCTAACATATACGAGGGACAGTCATTAAATAAGTCACAAACTGCTGTGGGAAAGCTGAAAATATCAGTGAGCTATTTCCATATTTGTCGTTAGATGTCAACACAATCCAGCTTTAGGATACTCAAATGACAGTTGCCGTGCACGTATGCAGGCAGTGTTAAAATGGCGACCGTGCTCGAAGAATGTACTGTGAAAGAGCAGCGTGCTGTTGTGCGTTTTTTCTGGGCAAAGGGAATTTCCGGAAAAAATATTCATAAGGGAATGTCTCCTGTTTACGGCGAAAAGTGTTTGTCGCGTAAAACCGTGTAAAACTGGGTCGAGAAATTCTCTCAAGGGCGCTCAAAAGTTGTTGACGATTAGCGAAGTGGCCGCCTCGTTCAGATTGCGACAGATGCAACACTTCGACGGGTCGAAGAGATTATACGAACTCACAGGCGGGCAACAATACACAGCAAAGCAACTGCTCTTTGGTGTTGTCATGGTTTAGCCTACGAACTGATACACAACAACATACAAATTTTTGAAACGATCAATTTGCTCACTGTGGGTACCCAGACAACTGACCGAGGAACACAGAAGGATTCGAATGGGTTTGTCCTTGCAACACGTCTCTCGGTACGCAGGAGAAAGGGAGGAGATGCTTAACAGGATTGTTACTGGCGATGTGTCATAGGTGCGCCACTACCAGCCCGAAACAAAACGCGCTTCAATGCAATGGAAACATCCTTCTTTACCGTCAACAAAGAAATTCAAGGTTGTGCCTCCAGCTGGTAAGGTTATGCTTACCGTGTTCTGGGATTCTCAAGGCGTGCTTCTAGCCCACTTCCAGAATAAGATGAGAACGTGACTGCTGAATCATACGGTAGAGTTTTGTATTTGTTTCAGGATGCAATTTGTCGACAACGTCCAGGCCTGCTGACGAGAGGAATATTGGTGCATCACGATAATACCAGGCCGCATTCGGCCCACTCGACCCAGGCAAAAATTGAAGAATTAGGGTGGGAACTTCTTGAACATCCGGCTTACAGTCCCGACCTAGCCCCAAGAGACTATCATCTATTTGGTCTACTCAAAAAGCATCTTAGCGGCAAACATTTCGAGAGCGATAACGACGTTCAACAAGAGGTGCGCACGTGGTTCAGACAGCAGCCCAAACACTTTTATGAGTTTCCCTCGTAACAGCAGTTGCACTTCATGACATCTAATTTTGCAGTTTTGTAGGCATACTTTCCGAATTTTTTAATATTTACAGATTTATTAGAAGCTAATGTTTGCAGTGTAATAGTCAATCTTTGAATTAATTCTTTGTCAACACTAGTGTTATCCACTATGCAAGATGGATTTGAGAGTTTTGCACTAGCAGCCTGAAGCTTATTCATTTCCTTAGCTTTGGACAGACACGACACAAATGTTGATGTTGATCTGTTAATGTGCTACAGTCTTTCCCATCAATCAATAAGATGTAATTGGTATTTCACATTAAATAGTTTGCAACGAACATCTATTCGGGAAGTACTAAAGAAATAATATCTGATTCAATATCCGCTACAAATTAGCAGGTCAGCATTATTTTCTTGGTAAAACAAATTTAGATGAGACTTTTATCCAAACCGATTGAAAGCATTAAGATTTTTCTTTAACTATCAAATAAAAATTAAATGTTATAATGCAATTCACTCATTAAGCAGTTTCTATATTGCCGCCTTTCCAAGGCATTCAAGACATTCAACTTTTTTATTGGAAGGTATTTCAAAAAGGACAGTTCTGTATGTAACATTTTTTTTTACTCATCATGGAGTGCGGAGACTTCTTGGCTGTCATCTTTGTTCGATTCTTTTTAAAGGAACACATCACCAGGAAGAAGCAACTCTAAGGTTTCTTTTGTAAATGATATAGATCGTTTTTTAGGTCTTGGTCTTATACTTGTAAGAATTGGATCTGAAGTTAGTAACAATCTGTTGATTATGTCTCCGTGTAAATTTTTCTAGTATATTCGGAAGTACTTATTTCTGGCTTCTGCAGCTTCTTCTGAAAACTGTCCAACGGCCAAAAGCGCGTGTTCTACAGTAGCTGGACCATGTATGAGAACCTTATGAACGGTTGGTGTCATTGGACACCATAGACAAAATTCAACATATAATTTAGCAGCACCTATAACGTATGTGCCAAACTCTCCTACATCAATTTTTTGACCGCTCCAGATAACTTCGAAGATAACTCTTAACCGCCTAATGAGATCAGCGTTGATTCTTGTTATTTTTACGGATAATTCTACGAAAAATGTTCTGTTCAAGTTACCATAATTTGTGGTTCCAAATCCAGGCTTTGGATGATTCCATTCTACTCCCGAACTTGTATTGAATTTTATTATTTCGCTCTTCATTAATTAACTTGTCGTTGTCATTCGGTTTTTGTTGCGGGCATTTCTTAACGGGCAATTCGTACGAACGGTGCAACAGTCTCAAAAAATCGTATTCTGGAGTGAAGAATAAACAATCCAAAACTATACGTATTTTCATCAACATTTTTTTTGAATTTGGAATTTGGAATTGGAATTCTTTGAATTATTTGGATGTTTCTTCATCTTGCCGTCAACTATAGTCAACAACATAGGGGATCATTGCTGACATTTCCCAGCCAAGTGAAGTGCAAATCACGAATCTTGTTTTGTATGTAACTAATCTCTTCGGATGTGACGTCATTAGATTTTGTAATACAATTGATTCTTGCTGGTCTGCAATATCTTGGAGATGAGGGAGACGGATTCTGCCAAACATGTTTCTCTTTTTATTATTATTTTACAGACCAAGCGCAGTGTAACTAACGAAGATATAAAATTAGCAGTGCAAACGTATGGTCCAATATATCCTGCAAATTAGTTTCAGCACAGGTAGAAGTTATCTAGAATGATTCCGGATTAGGATAGCAACTTTTTTTGCGGCTTGCAGTACGCTATAACAGCGTCAAAAGGTTGCATCACTGCTGCAAATAATTCCTTATTTGTTCTCTCATTAGTGCTGTAACAAATAAACAAAACCATTTAGGAAAAATTTAACAACAAAAAAAATTGACAATTACTGTGACAAGTCACATAGAAAAGTTATTACCTGCTTCGACGAATGTGGAAAGAGCCTTCAAAGGCGCTAGTTTATGCGGTTTTTCCTCAAGACTACTTGAATAAACTTATCTATATTTATTTATTCGTTGATTTCTTAAAGAACTTCGACGATATCTTTTTTGCCCGTGGACGGTAGCTTCATTTGAGCAGAAAAGCATTTCTTCGGGACCCGCATTTTTCTGTTATTCTTCTCTTCAAGCAATCACTTGATTCGCCAAAAGACGTTTGCGATCCTCCCGATTGATCAGGTTTTGTTGCGGACAAAAGTATTTTTAAACTGGCTTTAAACCATAACTCGTATTTTCTATGCACTGATGACCATTTATCACTGAATTGATCTTTAAATTGTGACATTTTATGCTTGAAATTGTTCTGCTAAAGTCAATTTTTCATTCATATTAGCAGTTTGTTGTCTCAAATGTCGATACGATTTATTGTTTCTTCGTCTTATCTTCGTCTGTTATCGACCGGCTGCTCCCACGCCACGCCACTGTGAGAGTGATAAAATAAGCGTCTGTAATAATAATACTAAAACGAACCTATTTATTAATTTTAATAAAGGCGCCAAATTTTGCCGAGCAATGTTTTTCGTACCTTTACGTTCTTTTTCAGTTCTACATCTGTTGACTCTTCTTCGATGATTCGTTTAACCTTGCTTATAATTTCAGATGTGTCGCATATACCAAAATCAATATCGCACCATGTTAGGTGTTGTATTACGAAAAATAACGGATCTTTGGATATATTCACATTTTTATTTGCTCCGTACTGTAGTAACTTTCTGACCATAGACCGATTTTCTTTCAGCGCTGCAATAAACAGGGCTGTGACGCCCGAATCCTCTTCTTGGAAATTAATATCGGCGCCTTTGCTTAACAATATCTCCACAATCGGTATATTATCAGTAGAAACGGCAACTAAGAGCGGTGTGACGCCGGCAAAGTTTACCAAGTCTGCTTCACATCCATGTTCCAATAACATTTTAGCTATATGGGTATTCTGTTGGTGTAGTGCAATATGGAGAGCAGTGGTATGACTGTTTCTTAAATTCCTCGCGTCGGCATTTTGCAAGATAACTTGAACCATGTCTTTATTTCCTAATTCGATGGCAGTTTGAAGAAATTCAAAGCAAGTTCCGCGATGTCGCGATAAAATTTTAATAATATCTATAATTTACATTACTTGTAGCATTGCAAATCCTATTAAACTGCCTTTTGATCGCAGGATTATGAAGGAAAAGATTATCGACGTTTTTGTTATTCTAACGAGATGAATAATAAGACAAAAAATTGTTTTCCAAAATTCGCTTTCAATATCGATTTTGCCACCCCATTCCATTAATATTTTAATCGTATTAGAATTCACATGTTTTTCATGTGCGGCAATGCGAAGCTCATTCATCAAATTAATATTGGCCCAATTTTCTGCAACCCTTTTCATGACAATCGCCGCTGAACTATTAGACGCGCTCGATCGATGGCGGATTTTACCATTTTTCAACAACCGTAGAGCGATTTCGATCTTTTTCGCATCCTTCGCTTTACGAAATATCTCTTCGTAGAATGTTATAAAATTTACATCAGCACCGTGCTCTAGTAGTAATTCCACCATCACTACGTTTCTTTTAAATGCAGCAGCGTAGAGGGCCGTTATGCCGTATTCGTTCTTGAAATTCACGTTTGCTTCTTTACGTAATAACATTCCGGCAATCTGCGAACTTTCCATTTCTACAGCGGTTATAAGAGGCGATATACCATATTCATCTACGGAATTTACATCGGCCTGATGGTTCAATAAGATATGAACGATATCCGCATTTTTCTTTTCTATTGCCACGCAAAGAGGTGTTATTCCCAATTCACCCTTGAAATGAGTTCCATCCAGTAGCATTTGCACCATGTCTTTCTTCCCTTCCCTAATCGCGAGAATGAGAGGTGTCCAACCGTTAGAATTCGAACAGTCTAGGCGAGGTTTATTTATCAACAGCACTTCAATAATTTTCAAATGTCTCCGATTTATTGCCATGAATATAGGTATATCGCCATTTTTATTCCTTAAATTAACGTCAGCTCCATTGTTCACTAATACTTGGACAATTTCTTTGTTAGCGTCCCACGAAATAGCTTGCGTGAGAGGTGTTCATCCGCATTGATCCACATTATTCACGTTCGCTCCTTTCTGCAATAGCAATTCCATCATCGCCGTTTGCGCTGTTCGTATGGCACGGCACAAAGGTGTTTGAATGCCACCCCGGGCATTAACGTCAGCGCCGTAGTTCAGTAACATTTCGACGATATCCTCATTTCTGCTCTCTACGGCCTGTACGAATGGCGAAAGTAAATATGTTTCTGTGCGGTTTGGGTTGGCCCCATGCTGCAACAGTAACTCAACCATACTGTTATTTTCGCATTCTATAGCTAATTCGAGAGGAGTATGATACTGAGTGCAAGCCGCGTTCAATACTGCGTCGGTCGTTTGGTCATCTATACGTTCCAGTATCATCTTTGTTATGTTCACATCGCCCCTGCGTACGCTCATATCGAGAATTGTATTTTCATTACGCTGACCGATGTAGAGATTTGAAATTCCATAAGTGTCCAATAGTAATTTTACGTCCTCATTTCCTTGTTCTGCTATCACACTGTAATGTAAGGGAGTGCATTTAAATTTATCAGCTTTAGTGAAATCTGCTCCACTTTCAATGTAAGCTTTTACAACCTCGATATTACCGTAAATGCACGCCAGATGTACACCTTTAATTTTCTCTTTCGGCAAGTTTATCCGACTCACCCTTGCCTTATGCGAAGTTAAACACGTTTCCCGGAATTCTAGAAACGCCTTATTTTTGTGATACTTCAAGAATAGCAAATCGCGTACCAAACTTATCGAGGAGTGGCGCACGGCATCATCATACAACTCGTTAAAATCGTAATTAAGCGAATATTGGCAGTATTCCAGTTCCTCTATGTGAGACGCATAGTAACCCAGATAGGCTTCCTTAATCGAAAAAGATTCATTTAGGTAGTTGGCAAAGTTACGCCTTTCGTAATAGTCTATCCATTTCCATTTCATTATGTTATCGCGGGCATGTACGTCACACCCCTCGTTGCGCATACGCGGAAGAAGGAAATCTAGAATTCTTGAATAAAAAATGTAGTCAGGTGGAGTTACGGCCAGATGAAGAGCGTTTCTGCCGAAGCCATCCGTTTCCAGCAAGCACCTTTTATCCTCCCTACATAAGCGCCGTACCTCATCAATATCTTCTCGTAAAATAGCTTTATGCAATGGGAAGGATTCGGAATACATATTTAAGATGTTTTCGCTTCCGTCATCTAATATCAGCTGGTAAATATATGATGCGTCGTCGTGACCAACGTTCTGAATTAACCATTTCACAACGAAAAATTCTGCAAATGTACGATGAACAAACCCGGGGTTTTCGTCGTCAAAATAAGTAATAAAACCGAGTTTTATAAAATTGGAATTAATTGATTGCATCCCATGTCCTCGCTTCTCTGTAACTTCGTTGGTACCAAAAATAACTTTCAGCGCCAACTCACCGTGCTTTGCAAGAATTAACTGCTTTTCATGTTCGTCTGAATAGTTTCGTCGAGAGTAATCTTCCATTTTCAACCTTAGTACGCTTTCATAAAGGTTCCATCTAGTTACAACTTCAAGATTCATTCCATTATCAGAAAGGGCTCTTAATATGTTCAAATATAGAGGAGTAGCTAGAAATTCGGTTGGTATGAGACGCAATTTTTTAATGTCTAAATTCCAAATGTCATTGTAGAGTTTGGATTGTTCATTAAGACCTTCTATGTTGAAAATTTTAACTTCAAGATTATCAACTAGGAGATTGAGGGACGTTAATCTCGAAGCGATGATTACGTTTTGTAAGCCAACATCTTCGCTGCTGTTTACAAGTTGTAGCACCTGCTGCTTGCACGTAGCCACTATTTCGTCGAACGAGTCTAATATTAGCACTAATCGGTCGGGGCAATCATGTAGGCTATCTAACAAGCAGTTGTATGATAAAGAACGGTATTTATCGCGTGATAAATTTAAAAGATGCCGACACGATTTCACTTTGCCACTAAGCAAGTCGCCTCGAATCCGAACCAAATCAACAAACAGAACGTAATATTTAGATTCACAAAAGCCGAACAAGGAATGTAAAAGCGTGGTTTTGCCCATTCCCGGTTCTCCGGTTATAATGTTGACTCTTCTACTACATTTCTTGAAAAAATCCTTCTCTGCTAACATTTGCTTGCTACGTACTCTTCTAAGCTTACGAGCCTCTTCGTCCGAAGGTCTCACTTCATCTTCCTTAAAATCTTCGCGTAAATAACGAGGTACGTATTTCCAACGGAAATGTGCATCTGTACGAATCGGAACTTCCCCAATAACCGGCACAATGGTACCATCCGCCATGTAATAGACACTTTCCCCGTTTTTATCCACGAAGAAACACTCCAACCCACGATATTCTTCCTCATATTGCCCCTGTATCCTTGGAATTAATTTGAGTTCATCGTCGTCTGTCATGCGGATACGAAGGATTTTATAATTCTTATATCTAGGCTCTGGTATGTACTTAGTGTAACTAGATTCGCTTTCATCCAACCCACAATATATTGCGATGTTACAACCGGTAGGTTGATGTTCGTCATTTTTGTACTGCTGGTGTTCTGCAGTTTCTACGAGAAAGAGCACGTAATTGTTGCTTTCTAAACATTCTTGCTTGAGATACGTTTTTCTCGGTTTTATGAAATTGATGATATCGAGACATGTTACAACCTGTTTTAACTTTTCATCTTCGTTAATAATTTCGGATAAGGAGACCGGTTTTCGACCTTGCAACGATACCGGAATGACGTTCGTCAACCCGTACGCTTCTACATCGCCCAGATGCCTAAACCCACTCAATTTGTAACTGTTAATTTCCTTGTACCTTCTGTCAACATTGGAGTCTATTATAACGTAACATTTGTTTAAATGTGAGAATTCCTCTAGAATAGGAAATGAAGTATCTGTTTTTAAAAGAAGAGGTGTTTTTCTCTCTGTCCACGTTTGGAACATTAATTCGCTTAATGTGTCCACCTTGAAAGATGTTGCTTTAAGCCTAGTCTTAAGATCGCGGTCTAGTTTTCCTAAATTATCAACCGCGTGATTCCATCCCTGGATACTGATTACATTGGAAATGTTCTGTAAGACACACCCAAAAAGATATTGTTCGACATCAGTTTCATTCCGCACTATAGTGACATCTTTCTGTAAGATTAACCGATTCCACTTCTCCACCGCCTCGTGCTGAAATGCGATTGCTGCTGTTGGGGTGACCACATAATCAGAAAGATGAGTTTTTAACAACTCGTGCTCGAACGTTGCCTTATCCAAACCTTTTGAATTCTTAGCAAGATAGTTCTTAGCGTGATAGTTGTGTGATAGTTGTTGTTGAAGTTTTAGATCAAAAGTGCCGGTGTCTCTTATCATAGGAAACGCTTTCTTAGCCGGACCTTTACCGCAGAAATACCAAAAACTAATGATATCCATTAAACATCCACTAAATATGATATCCATTACAATATTTATTTATATTCAATTTGTCTTTGCCAGATTTAACTTGTATCGCATAAATTTGCTTCTGTTCTAATTCCTTAAAGTGTACCTCCGCAACTATGTCGTCAAATGGCTGAGCATCAGCCAAATTGGAGAAGATGCGGTAATCTTCAACGTTCTTATTTTTAGAGAGGAGAGAGGCGAAGAGTGCTGTTACGCTAAGTTCGTATTTGCTGCCTGTATCACATTTGGAGCCGGGAGTTTGGTTAGCCATTCCGTAGTATGTACTGTCCTGAAAAAAGATTACTATTACTCAGGTTTTTAGTAAATATTATCAAGGAGGCTGACTAGGAAAGGTGTCTTCCACAGTTGAGGAATTTTTGGTTTTCTCAATCTCAGGACGAAAGATAGATGAAAAATACAGGGTGTTAAGTTTAAGCGTAACTTTTATACGTTTGATCCTCTTATAAGGTTAAAAAAAACTGTGTTAAGCAAAATTTTTATCATCTATATTTCAATTTCCAAACAGCGATATTAATCTAGGAAGCCATAGTTTGAAAAGGCAAGGTTAATTTAATGTTCAAACGGATCCTGGTCGATTATCTACATAACCCCTTTGATTAATACCCGTTTTTCTTCTTTGATATAGTAAGTACTTCAACGTCTTTTGCAAAAGGCATTTTCTTTAAAAACATCTTGGGCAATGAGCTGATTGGTCCAAATGGCTAACCAGCATCCATTTTATACAAAAGCAAGAATATTAGAGAGCGCTAGAGTAGCTTGTTCACAATAAATTGTAACACGCCCTTTAAAAATTGCTAGCATATTACCCAGATATCCAGCCTCTGTAACTGGTTTTGCAGAGAGACATGCGACCACTCGTCTGGAATGTGCCGTTCAAAATCTCTACAGAAACTGGACAAACGCCGTATTTTGTGACGACAAAGTGTTTTGTTGCAACGTACACAATTTTGTATAGAGACCACGAAATCCGCGTTTTCAACGGGAATACGTTTATCCTTAAAACAATAGTGGTCAAATTTCACTAGCTTATTGGGGGTGGATCACGTCGCATGGACCTGAAGTACTGATCGAGATTGAAGCCTATGTTACTGCGAACATGTACATATGCAGAGATTTTAAATAATCATATCCTCCCTCTTGCATATGCAAATGATGGCGATTTGTTGCCCGTTCACGACAGTACCCCAATACATCGGGCACCAACTGTGCAGGAGTGGTTCGAAGAACATCAAGAAATTCAACAGATCGCTTGGCCACCAAGATCGCCTGATCTCAATCGAAAATTTGTAGGGTAGCAGTTGCTCGCGGTTGGGATGAAAATGATCGTCTAGAGATCATATGGAATAGGGACGCGCTACAGGAACACATTTCTTATTTGTGCGCTCAATTGCCACCAAACCTGTGTTCTAATATTGTAAACTCAATGCCACGACAAATGGAAGTGGGGGGGTTATTACACGCGGTATTAAGATAAATTATGTTCTTCTTTATTAGAACTATTGTTTATTTTTTGTTTTTATTATTCTTTGTTTTGTTAGAATCATTCATTTTTGTTATTATTTCTATTTTATTTATTATTGTACTACATGTTAGGATTTCATTATATTTTTATTTTTAGAATATCGTTCTTGTCCAATATCGATATATATGTTTTTAGATTCTCCTTTTTGCGCGATAAAACATTAAAATTAAACCTAAAACAAGAAATAACAACTGACTGATACCTCCATTTTACATTTTCTTGTACAGGACGAAAAATGAAAGGTATTTCATGCGATGTTATGATTTACAAACCAGAAAAATTCTAGTGTAGACATAATTCTACTAAACAAACATGATATTTATCTCCGTTTCTCGTAAATAAATATCCTAAAATATACTTGCGTATTATCTATTACAGTTGCCCAGCTTGCACTTCACATTGTTACGTTTGGTGCGAGTGAGAGGCAGACGGGAGTACCGACATTTGAGATGGACACCGGCGTACATAAAGAAATTATCAGTAATTTTGAAATGTTACAAAACTAGTAGATGGTTGTGTTACTATATCCACGGTAAGAATTTGTTCTTACGTAATCGCCTGCTTTATATGGTGGCCTTGGCCAAGTTAAATTTAAATTATTGGGAAAAATGTTCTCGTCGAAATAAATATATACAGTGTGACCCATTTGAAATGGAAGCGCCTCGGTAAAACTGTTTTTTGTTTTTTTGAATACATACTGGATCAAAAAGTCTACTTTCACACAAAATTTCAGAAGTTCATCTAAATTTTGAAAATCTGACGGCACCACTGAAAGTCCTGAAATTGTTTTAACCAACATTTCATTCAAATATCTTTGCTATAAGAGAATCCTTTTTCGAGCTTTACTGTACTAAGCTTTCACAAATCCGCTTATCTATACCATATATACCAAGATAGACGAACAACTAAAAAGTAACTCTGTTGTTACATAACTCAACATTGCAAATAATCATCTAAAAAAATCTAACTACAATTAGAAAAGTAGATATAACAATACAACTACCAAATTACGGATTCTAAAAGAATAAGTTATACCTACTAGCCACGTTAATTTTTTTAGATAATCTTGCTTCGCTTTTACTTTACTTTCGATTGTTATTTAATTCATGTAATTTAAGTAAAATCCAAAGTAGGCTACGATGTCGAAACTAGTCATTTTTAAATTATGACAAATACAGGCTGATTTTGATTGGTTCACTATTTTCATTGATCACTGAATGATTGCAAAATAGGTTTGATAATTGAAACTAAACGTGTTCCGGGTTTGAACCGTGTCATGTCGCTGGTTAAAATAAAACTCCACGTTTCGCCCACAATCGTATGGGGCTTCTTCAGGAGGATACAGTTAGCACGGTAACTCGGCGTGTGAACCATGCCAGAGGCGAAAACCAACTGCAAACAACGCGGGGAGCAGCACGCTTTTATGCCGGTGGTGGGTGGGACCTGTCGCTGATTGGTTGGGTGGAAATGAGTCGTTACGGATGACGGGTTTCCATATGTCTGGGAGGGGGTAACCTGTGTCCCTATTCACATTCTTAGGTAGGACGAGTTTTGACAGAGCGTCCCGTTTCGCCGATATACACCAAACTACACGAAAATCGATTTTATAAACACCTTTACTCACTAAGGGGGGAAATTTGTCTTTGGGAGATGGAAGAACTTCTGAAACCTTTGAGGGGGTTTGAAGATCGTTCGGATGTTTTGTTTTTTCAAAATTTTACTGATTCTGTCGGTCACCTTGTGGATATAGGGAAGATAAGTGGTAGCAAGATTGGTGGTAGTGTTTTCTTCGGTCGTTGTTTTACTGGTCGGATGAAGATATTTGTTGACGACTCTATTGATATCCTTGTTATGAAAACCATTGTTGCGGAGGGTCTTTTGTACGTGATTCAGTTCGGTGGGAAGGTTGTTGGGTTCAGAGACTGTCACCGCTCGGTGAACCAAGGAGTTGATCACTGAGAACTTATGTGCTGGATGATGATGTGAGGTGGCACTGAGATACCTGTCAGTATGTGTGGGTTTTCGATAAACAGAGTGACCTAAGCTACCATCAGGGTTACGTGTGACCAGCACGTCAAGGAATGGGAGTGCACCGTTATGTTCTACCTCCACAGTGAATTTGATATCTGAGTGTTGACGATTAAAGTGGCCTAGGAAATCAGGTAAAGACTCTTTGCCATGGGGTCAGATGATGAAGGTGTCATCGACATATCGGAACCGTGCCTTGGGTTTCAGCTCTGCCGAATCAACAGCAACGGATCGAAAAGATTCCATGATAACTGTTTGTAAAATTGTCATTGGAATGTGAAATATGTGGAAGTAAGACATTTTTCCACAAGACGACATAAGCTGGCAGATTCACCATCCTGTTCCAGGAAATGTGCGATGATATTTACAGAATCCTGGATAGGAATTTTAGTGAATAAGGATGTTACGCTGAAGCTGACTAATATATCTTTCGGTTCAATGTGAATGTTAGAGATAAGTTCCACGAAGTGGGCAGAGTTGAGTATATGGGAAGGTGTGTTTCCCGTGTACTTTTTGAGGATATTGGCCAGATATTTGGATAAGCGGTAGGTCGGGGAGTCTATAGCGCTGACAATGGGTCTGAGAGGTATGACTTGCTTGTGAATCTTGGGAAGGTCATACAGCCGAGGTGGTTTGGATTCACCTGGAATCAAGCGTTTTTGAGCTTCAGGAGGAATGTCTGCTGATTTGATGAGGGTTCTAATTTCCCATTCTAGCATAGAACGAAATGACACGGTTCAAACCCGGAACACGTTTAGTTTCAACTGACTCTGGCCGTGGAAACCTACGTTTTTATTTAGGTTTGATAATTGTTCGCGTAAATTAGAATAAGAAATTGCATTTGTTTAGTTAATTTTTAATCATTCTGTTATGAATGTTGATCTAGCTTGGGTAAGTAGATAATAAAAACTGGGTTTATAAAATAATGCACGTTAAATTAATACATATTGGCTCGTATCGCCCTGTGAAGTTTGAAAAATGATTCTCTTATAACTTCTTTATTAATAAAGGTAGTTTATGAAAGATTTAAATCCGATAATAGCATCACTAATTTAAGCATTCCCCAAAGTTCTATCCTGGCGCCTACCCTATTTTTGATTGTTTAATCAATGACTTTTTAAAGGGTTGAAACCGCGTCCTAATTACATAAATCTGCCGACGTTTCGCTCTCAGTTGCATAGAGGGGCTGTATGTTGCTGTTGTGAAAAGAATGATCGTGGTTGCTCGGGGTCGCGTTTTTGTAATGTTGTGTAGATGGGCAGCCCGTACGCGACCGCGGACACTGAGACGAGCTGTGATTGAATGTAACATGTAGCCATCGTCTCTCTTGAGATTGTTGGAATGTTTGTGGATTTCGATAGCTTCTCTGATTTTTCTAGAATAAAAGTAGGGTTGGTTTCTATGCACTCGATCATTGCAGAATCGCAGCAATTTAGTACAATGCTCGTGTTCCGCCACACGTGTGTTAACCGACTGCCTTGTTTCTCCGGTCACAAGAACAAGGGGTCCAGTAAACAGCTTGAGTGTGCAAGCGAGAAGTTTTGTCTTTGACTAACGATAATAAGTCGGAGATTTTTTACGGGGTTTTAAAAGTTGTTTTGATGTTATGTCTCTGGAGTAGATTGCCTATTTTCTCGGTAACACCTCGAATGTAGGGTAGGCAAGAGATGCTGACCGCAAGATCTTGACTGGAAACGGTAGGTTGTTTCCAGTTAATGTTTGTCGTACGGTGTATCGTTTTTCGGATATCTCGCTTGCTGGAATTATTTTCGACGAGGGAGTCTGTCACATGTCCCAGTTCTTGTGCGAGAGCCTCGGGCTGGGAAATGGACCCGTTTAACTAAAGTGTTTATGATCGCTTATTTTTGTGCCGGATGATGATGAGAAATGGCGTTCAGATAGCAGTCTGGGTCCGCTTTCTATTACTGTGCGTCCTAGTTTGCCATTGGGGTAACGAAATACAAGGACATCTAGAAGTGGGAGCCGTTCATCTGATTCAATCTCCATAACCAACTATATGTCCGGATGTTGGGTCTTTAAGAAGGCAGGAAATTCGGGTTATACATACGTTTACAAATTCGGCTATGTTGGTAGGCTTGTTGTGGACTGATAAAATATAGGTAATAATTTGCACGGTGTCAGCAATGGAAACTTTTGTGAATAGAGATTCCGCATAGAAGCTGACTACACAGCTCGCCTGGTTAACGATCCCTCTCATCGCATTGCTTTAGCCATGAGCTACCAATACTATGAGCAGCTGTATTAGCAGATTTTTTTTGTTATACATTTAGATAACCAGTTCTACGTTGTAGGTGCTATGACAATCAAACTATTGTGACTATTTCTTTGGACGTGAACGTGACGTTTTTAAAAAGTTAAAGTTGTTTTAATAATTCCATTGCTATGAATTTCTTTGGTTCAAACGTATTTTTTTAAATACTAAGTTTTGTTGATATTGGTGTCTAATGCTTTTTTTGGGTTAAAGAAATAATATTACAAAAAATATATTTTTGGTAGAAAACAATTTCTTTGCTCGTATTGAAAAATATTATTTCTTTTACTCAATGCAGGCTTCCTTGAATCAACAACCCCTTTTTCTCAGTGTAGAATGTCCTATGGGTTGAGGGTAAGATCTTGTATGGGTTCCGCAAAATGGGATTTAGAATAAAGGAATCTGTGCCGCTAACATAAGGTTTTAGAAGTTTGGTCAGATGTTTAGCCAATTTTTGGTCGGACTGTCAACGCCATCGACAGTACTTCTAGTTTGCGGTCAGCACCGCTTTTCTACTCTACATTCACGGTGTTGCCGACAAAATAGGCAAACTACTCCAGAGACATAATATCAAAACCATTCTTCAACCCCCGCCGAAAATTCTCTACTTATTACCGTCAGTCAAAAACAAAACTTTTCCCTTACACATTCAAAGTGTCTACCGGATCCCTTGTTCCTGTGGTAGTGTATACTTCGGGAAACAAAGTGATCCCTCAGCTCACGTGCGGTGGAACACGAGCGTTGCATAAACCGTGCACAAGCTGGAAACCGGCCAGCAGATTTTATTTATCGATACCAAAAGCTCCGTGCAACTGAGAGCGAAACGTGGGCAGACTCATGCGACAACGACCCGGAAATCTAAATTCTTTAAAAGAAAGCAGCGACCGCGAAAGTCTATAACATAATATCAATGATCTTCCAGGTTCCATTATTTCAGGTATTGCATTATTTGCTGATTACGTCAATGTTATCATTTCTTCTAGTAAATTACATATCATATTGGACGTTATTGGACGATACTAGATATAACTAAAATGGTTTTATATTAAATAACGAATTTGTTATATTTGTGAATTTCTCCAAAGTTTTAGGGATCTTTATTGATGATGATTTAAAATAAGATGCGCATGTCAGTGGCCTATGTAAAGCTTTATGTAAAATTTGTTACGCAATGAGTAATTCGAAAGACAGTTGCAGAACACATCAGAAAATGCCTAGAAACAATAACCAAAAAAATATAATGCTAAGATAGCTTAGCTTCCTCATGGTATTAATAGAATAATTCACGGCAAACGCAACAAAAGCAGAGAAGAAAATACACTAACAGACGGACATGTTTCTGCCTACCTGGCGTCATCAGCGTGGTTTCGAGAGTATTTTTTATCTCTACCTTCTATCCCTGTTGCCTCGCAGTTAATGCCACAACTTTCAAAACGACAAACTCGACACTAGAGGGCGCCTAGAAATGTCGAGTTTGTTAAACATTTATATATATATGTTGACGTTTTCTTCATTATATGTTGTATATGTTACACGCATAAATGGTGTTGAAATAAATACGAGGCAAGTAGAACAAACCTTGGAATGAGCAACGAAAAAGCTAACTTACCAAAGTAACACTAAGTTTACCGATTAATTATATAATTCCAAACTAACAAACGTACACTAGTGCAGTAATT
>LR736954.1:0-12464 GCA_902654985.2 Oryctes borbonicus
GATTAAAGAAAAGTTTTCAAAACTCCGAAATTTACTTGCCATAATTACGTCCAAGTACGTGGTGTATTCAACTTCCAGGGCAAACGATACGTTTGTTTTTTTTTTTAATTTAACAGTTTTTGGATTTCTCTCGTCAGTGTATGTCAACTCCTTTCAACCTATCTATCTTAGGCTTTGAGGTAATGTGAGATTTTTTGCGAAATTTCGCTGTTCTTTTCACGGCCGATATCTAAACGCCTTGAACGCTAGAAGGGTGATACAAATTTTATTTGATCGAGTATTTCTTGGAGTTTGCGGTAATATATACATTCACTTTTTTATGTCAACTAGCGTCTACAGGTGGCCATCAAAATCGTTGCCAGCTTTGATTCATGCTATTTCAATTATTTTTAAATAGAAGAATCACGACGGATACAATTCTATTTCAGACGTCAAGTTGATTAGCAGCCATAGTCTCATGCGTTAGCGCAACAATTCAGTACCACGACGCTTCGTCCCAGTCATCCCCTTGTGTCTTAACAGCCGCATCAGAGAGCAGTTTCCCAAACAAGATGCTGAGGGATGTCATTTCTATGGGATAGTGAGAGAGAAAACAAGCCCCTGTAATGTAAACATGTTTCGCAGACGTAGTTCAAATAATAATTTATGCAAAAAATTTTTACAACTATCCTATTTTAACATTGTTAACGGAGTACCGTTAACAGTTAATAGTAATAATTAATAATAATAATAATTAATAGCAATTCGCACGCAACTAAACCAAGATTTTGATTGCAAAATCTTTGTTTAGGACAAATAATTAAAAGGTTTGTGGATTGCCACAAACCTTTTAATTAATTGTCCTGCAATATACACACGTTGAGTGTAGAAATGTAAAGAGACGCAGAAGTATAAGGGGAACCCGTTCGACATGTAGATTTTCGAATCCCATATAACCGAGCTCGTTCAGTCTCTCTTGAATTAGATTAGTGGTAGCATCGATCGGGTTTAATATAGCAATTCCAGAAAAATGACTACCACGAATCATATGCGCGTTTATGTAAATTGCTTCAAAAATATTAAAATTTCCTGAGAAAGAGACGATACGAAATTGCGGCAATATTGTAATGATAGACATCGATAGGTTGACAAATTAATCTGCCAAAAACATTTTAGGCAAACAGACATTCTAATGTTAATTATTACCCCCTAACACACCCATAAAAGCATACATTTGCATAAGTCGCTTATGGAAACAATACAAATCATATGTGCATCTACGCAAGGATCAGTATCATTTTCAAACCCCATAGAGATTGCGCAGATTTCGATATTACACACAGCAACCAATAGCACAATCCCTTACCGGCCGTCTACGGGAGTTAAAACACCCCCCGAAGCATTAAAAGGGTATCACTTTCTGACCCCACAGAGATTTCGATGTTACACATAGCAACCAATAACAGAATCCGTTTGCGACCGCGAAAGGGCCCTCAACGAATTAAATAAAAATCCTGCGTCTACCCATGATCGGGTGTCACTTTCTTACTTTCTCAGAGATTGTGGATGTTTTACAGTAGACAGAGTAGTATTGTAATACACATGTAAGCCATAAAGATAGTTCATCTAATACATTTGCGTATAGAGCTGCCAATTCGCCGATAAATAGGATAATACTCTTAGGAGTATTATTTGGAACTTTAACAACACTATTAGTAGTGTCGTTAAAGTTCCAAATAATTGTTCAGGAAATAAATAAATAAATGAATGGGTATGCTGTTGTTTTTTATTTAATTAAAGTACCAAGGTGTCGCTTCAAAATTTAGAAACATTCGTGGATCACCTCGCCGCCTAATATCACGATAGGGTCTCGCTCGAAGCTATTGAGTCTTTTCAAAAGCAGCAACACCAATCCAAGTAATTAATTACGTTTCCAACTTAGATAACTAAGATTATAAGATAAGTAGATGCGAAATCATTTGTGAAGTCTAATAAATATAAAGCATTATTCGTGTCGTAAGATCTGCCGAAAAGAACAATTTGGTCGTATAAACTTTCATAGTGAGGATTTTGCGTATGCAAGTAGTTTTTTAATTTTATCTCTCTAGTTTTTTATTTTTAATTTAATCTCTTAATTTCTATATCTTAGGGCAAGATTTTTCCTCTTGTTTACTCCTTTCCTTTCCTGTAACTTGTTTTAATTTTTCGTAATGCAACCGTTCTCACTTTTTTGGAGAGTGGGGTATGAACTAAATAATTAAAATAACTGAAAGCTTGGGAAGTATTGTTATCGGCTTTTGGTGATTTTAAACATTTATGAACGTTTGTGCTTACTTAAAATTTGACATATGTAATATATCTAAGAGGTAATTTAGTTTTCTCTACACAAGTCGCATATTCCATTGACGGTTTTTTCAAATATAAATATATATATTTTCAAATATAATAATATAATATATATATAATAATAATTTCAAATATAATAAAAATATAATAGTATTTGCTTCAGTATCTGCTACTGCCAGTAAGCACTTGTGTATATATCTTAGGCAAGACCTACACACAAGAATTAGATATTTCTCCTGGTTGACACAATATAAACATAACTGAGTCATATCTGTACTATTTTGTAATACAGGGTAGAGTTGATCAAAAAACAACATAACTAGAAAACAATTTATTATATTTTAGCGCAATTAAGAATTGTTAATGTTTTTACCGAAGTAACGGAGTACTACGTAACTATTAAAAAACATTGCCATTAACGAACTCGCTTTTTTTATGCCTGTACCTGTTCTACAAGAAAAAGCGAGTTTTTGTTGGAGAAACAAGCAAGGGTCTCTTGAACTTGTAGGTTGAGAAACTCTGTTCCCTATTATTAAGATTTTTTTTAACATGAGTGTCGGTAGTTGTGAACGGAGCTTTTACAAATTGAATCTAAGAACTGTATTCGTTCGAGCAGTGATAGCTCCTTTGATACGACGAATAAACACGAGAGTGTCTAGTCATTGTAAAAACGTAATCCTTTCTCCTACCTAAGGTTCATCATTGCGTTCCACAATTTAAGATAGAACTAGGAACTGATATAACGTTTTGACATCATGACAATAAAAGAACGAAGATTTATTTTATATATTTATATAAATACGCTTACATTTTATCATTATGTATACAATCTGTCAATTAATAATTAATTTTGATTTTTATTGACTTAGAAAGGGCGACAAAATGGAGACCATCTTAGGTGGTAGAAACTCTAGTACATCAGTGGAACCGACCTAGTTTCCATAGATTCAGCCGTGTATAAGTGTTTGATTTGACATACCGTACAGTACGTACAGTAAGTTTTTGCTTTTTAATTTTTTATAATTTTAATTGTTCATGTTTAACTCACACCTCCGAGATTTTACGGTTGTTCATTAGTCGGCTATACTGTTGTAGATAGAAAACAGTTGCTTATGTCTTGTTGCCTACGCAATTAAAAATTGTGAAAAACCGGTGTAATCGACCTTACACCGGTCGATCGACATTTTCTCGGCCAATGAGGAGAAAAAATACAGAAATAGGGTGAACAACGGTTTTATTTTCAATAAGATTCACAGTTTTATAAAATTAAAATGTTCAACAACTCACTTTGCATAAGTATTGTACGTACAATGTTATTTAAAATATATTAACATTATTGGATTGTTTCGCATATGTAGTTCTCTTCCATATTTTTTTATTAATATAACAGTATTCATTTTCTTTTTTTTGTAAGCCTACGTTAACTTCAATCCTGAAGCTTATTATTTTATTCATCATCATATATTCTTATCATTTAATAAATATTGCTCGATAACAATACACAAAAGTAACATTATAATTGGCTCTAATAATAATATTAATTATTCATTAGGTACAATTAAAAAATAATGTGTAATATGTAATATACGTATAAAAAGAAATAATGGTTATAATAACAGTACAATAGTAACTAACGGATCATCATAATGTTAGTACAAGTAAAGCAAAAAATCTACGATATAACAAGTTATATTCTTCACCTAAAGGGACAACAGTACGATTTTCCACGGGATGTCCGCGTATTATATAAATACCAGAAGCAAAATCTTTCGTAGCAATAGTGCGGAATAATAACCAAATTGATCATCTTCTTATTCACTTTTTGTTTACAATGCCTGTATTTTTCGTTTTGGTTTATTGCGTCTGCTCGTGTATATTGAAGCGTTTTTCAAATTGGATTCTCTTCGGAAATCAACAACGTATTCATCATCAACAAAGAGGGTATAAACACATTAATTAACAATCTTCCTACAATATACGCATATGTATGTATATATCAATATTATAAATCTATTCATCTATTTATATAATAATCGCATCCGAAATTCCTCGCTTTAGATCACACGACGAGGCATAACAAAATTGGAATGTCGTTTATACCTTGCAGGTTAAAGACCTAATTAATAGATAATACACACCTTGCTAATAATATCGGGTTTTCTTCAACAATAAAAGGGTATCGCAAAATTGGTGCAGAAAGTTCTCATATTACTTTACTTATTTTACTTTATCATCTTGTTATGTTATGTTATTATATGTTTTTTTTTTTGTTCTTCTTCTACATGTATATGAAGTTGTTGACACTGTGTCGGATACAGAGCGTGGTGGTGAAATCGTCCTGTAGCGTAAAATTCCTTAAACGATGACATAGAACATTTTATTGGCACAGCACTGTTTAAACCCTATATAAATGAACAATATATTGCATGATATCACGTGTTCGCATAATAACAGTAATATTATAAAGATCTGCACTTTACTTTGTACACACGGTTCGCACTAATGCAATATAATCGAGTTTATGTGGGAGCGCTTGGTTGGTAATACCGCAAGCCATTTGTCTGTAACAATAAAAAACAATTAATTAAGGGTATCCATGCGTGTATTCCATTATGAAGATGATGAAGACCCATGTTCGTACATTCATGCTGGATGCAGCAATCACAAACACAACTAGTAAACTAGCGGCGTTTTTCGAATGGCGTGATTTTGTAGGATAAGGAATGATGATGGTGGTGAAGTACAGAGATGCATAATTTACGATTATGCGGAAAAAGTCTTTAGCATTCGGAATACGTTTATTATGCAACTCGTTTTACCTAAAAAGCTCCGGTGTAGAAAGAGTGGTGTCACTTATTGTGTTTTTCCGCATCAATCAGAATTTGCACGTTTTCTTAATGCCCTGATAATAACAAGACAAGGTACATAAAGCAAACTAAGTATCTTGATATATAGGATGTTAAAAAGTGTCACAAACCTGTTTTATGGCCCGAAATATGTATGTAGAAAAGTCTTAATGAACAATGGTCAGCAAATGAACGATTTTGAAGATACAAAACATTTTGCACAAAGAATATAATTTATGAGCAAACAACAAAAGCAAAAATTTAAATGAGTTGATCAAAGTGCTCTCTCCATCCATTTCAAAGAGCCTGCAGTGCATTGAATCGGGTGGCATTCTTGATCCACCCATTGTTGTAGCTCTTCGAGGTCGTTTACAGGGGTAGCGTACACTAAAGTTTTCAAATAGCCCCAAAGATAAAAATCAGTGGGGTTTAATCAATCGATCTTGCAGCCCATGATACAAGTCCACCCTTCCCTACCCATCTTTCTCCAAAAGTTCCGTGTAAATGCATAACATAACATTCTCAGTATCATTGCATAGAAATCATGAATATTTATTTTCACGTAATAGAATTGGTTTCAGTTATTTATTTTATTGAATGTATTTATTTTAAATGTTTTTAGTTTACCCCTGTATAAACACGAGTGTACCTAATCGCTGCAAAAATGTAGTCACTTTCCCTTTCCCATGAATGGTTAGTATTAAGCGTGACTCAGAGAAAAGTATTGATTTCTTCCCCATATGTTATTCTATAGGCGTTGTGATTGGTGCGAAATGATAAGTGCATTTTATCTAGGAAAGGTGCAGGAAATTAACACAAATCATGCCACCACTGAGCGTTATAAACTAAAATAAAAGTCTTCTCCCAGCGGCCAAGGCGATGGGACATATGGCTAGCGTCAAAGCAACAGCGGTTGGCTGTATCAAACCCCAACTGCCCAAGAACTCGAGTAAAAGGAAATATAGCTAGTTAGGTTAGTTAGGTGCTCTACGAAGCTAACGTGTTAACCACAGGTTAAATAGTGGTTTAAGTGAGTTGAATGGGTTTTTGAAAGTGATGCCGGCCACTGCTACCGCGTGCCAGAGCCTTAACCGCCACCAAGAGGAGAGAGAGAGAGAGAGAGAATACGCTGTTCATTTTTCGCAAACGGGGCGCATTCACAATCACGCTAGGTCACCTACATGTTTTTGTTTATTTTCATTTGCTGTAAATGTTAATACTTTAATTACAATTAATATTCATTTTAATCTATTCTCGGGAGCCCCATTTTCAGTATTAATGCACAAATGTTTCAAAAAGGGGTAATCCTCCGTAACTGCGAAACTCCATGATTAAGACTTTTCTGCAATATTTTGGGTCATACTCCCACAAGGTTTACGACAGTTTTTTAATACCTTGCATATAAAATGATACAAAAGAATTCAGATGTAAAGGCACTTTTATATTTTATATTCGCACCGAGCAATATTAAATGCTAGCGAGAATATGTATAAGCAACATTGAACATGGATATTTTGCAATATATTTCTTCGACAAAATGTTTTGCTTATTCATTTTGTAATATTAAAGAAATTGAAACAGAAGCAGAAATTCTTGTGACAAATTGACATTTTCACCGATAGTTTTCCATACAACGTGCTTGAAAATTTGCTCGGGAAATATATGTTAGATAATATAAACAAATATAAGAATTATTGACAAATAAACGAAAAATAAAAAACTGCTGGTACAATAGTGAAAAGTAACCCAAGAAACTATTATAACTTTGTTGTTGTAATTCTAAATATTTTAGTCAATACATACACTAAACATTTTTATTTCTTTTACTGTAAACAATGCGTATTTAGATCTCTATAAAGTTTACAAACGCACTGTATAGTAGTCCTAAAAACTTGCATGATGATAAAAAGTAGAATCTACCTAATATTCCGGAACAAATTAAAATAACTAATGAGCGAAAGAAAAATTAATAGGGTTATACAAACAATGAACGCCAACCATGCGGCGTAAAGCGAAACAATAAAAGCCGACTTACCGACATATCGTATTCCGTAATATATGCCGGAATTTCGAGCTGATCCGGCGACATCACAGAGTACAGATACTCGACCCCTTGCAGGTTGTGCACTTTCTGTTTGATGGCCGGCGCCATGAACGTCGTAAACCACCACGTCATCATCTAGAACAAGTGTTGATAAAATTATGGTCAGATAATAGAGTTGAAATCGTACAGGAAATAAAGCACTTACCTTGGTCCAAAAGGTGGGGTGTATGATGTAGAAGGCCTTCAGGTTTTTCTTGTATTTGTAGGGCAGTACGTTGTAGACTTCTCTGAGCCATGAGAATGACGGGTAATTGCTACTGGTGGTGAGCGTGTGGAAGTACGCGATTACGTAATCACCTTTAACGATCGGATCCAACAGTGAGATTAAGTACAGTAATGCCTGAAAAAAGAAAATATGCTATTTTTAAGATACCTTTAACACAAAACAATTTTCTTTGCATTCGCTCTTGTTTCCAATATAATTTTGAAATCGTCAATACGACTTCTTTTGTTTAAAGTGAACGTTCCTGTATTCCTACATCCCGCGTTCCTACTGTGTAAAAATATTGTGTAATTTCAAAGGTGGAGAATCCATTTAAAAAAATATCAAACCAATAAATTTATTAGTTATTAATTTTAATGTATTTGTTGGCCAAAATAAACAACTTAATGCGCTAGTAGTTTAGTGTTGATATTCCAGAAGGCACTCCATTTATGGTTTTGAACAGCTTGGAGTATTAGTTTGGAACACATCAGAAAATGGCTAGAAACAACAACAAAAAAAAAATAATGCTAAGGTAGCTCCATCATGGTATTGATGGAATAATTCACGGCAAATGCAACGAAAGGAGAGAAAAAATACACTAACTCACGGACATATTTCTGCCTTCCCGGCGTCATCAGCATGGTTTCGAGAGTATTTTTCATCTCTTCCCTCTATCGTTGTTGCCTCACAGTTAATGCCACAACTTACAAAACGACAAACAAGACATTTCTTGGCGCCCTCTAGTGCCAAAGAAACGCATGCCTGCCGTTTAGGAAGCAGCGACATAAATTGGGTACTGTTCCCGAAACCATCCATCGAGCAGCTCTCTGACTGCTTAACGCGAGATAGCAATACAAGCTGTTGACGGAGGGTAGGCAGAAATATGTCAGAAGGTAGTGCATTTTTTTTCTCTCCTTTTGTTGCGTTTGCCGTGAATTATTCCATCCATACCATGAGAAAGCTATTGTAACATAATTTTTTTGGTTATTGTTTCTAGGCATTTTCTGATGTGTTCTGTTTATATACATCATGGTAAACCTGTCGGAATATTCACATATGCGGTTTCCCAAAGCGCTACTTGTACCGCAGTTAGAGAGTTGCTCGAGAGACGATAGAGTTAAAAATACTCTCGGAACCACGCTGATGACGCCGGGTAGGCAGAAACATGTCTGTAGGTAATGTATTTTTTTCAATACCATGAGGAAGCTAACTTAGCATTATTTTTTTTTGGTTACTTGCTTGAAGTTCAAAACGACATTTTAGTTGTTGACTGAGAAATTGTTTAATTTGATTCATTCAAGTATATTCGAAACTCTCGTTTATTTTTCAATCTATTTACAATAAATGGGAGAGAAACTAACAATAAGTTAGAATGACTTTCCAAATATATCGACTACGTCACGTAAAAACTCAAAACTTATAGTATATTTAAATACTCTTACTACGACAGTAGCATATAACCGAACAACTGAGGAACGTCAACATATATAAATAGAAAGAGTTATAAAATATTTGTTAAACGGCCGTTTTTCTTCATAAATTTAGTTTAGAATTTTCTACATGTCCAAATATTGCCCTTGAAGTTATCATGCGATTCCGTTCTTTATCAGTCGTTAGTAGTTGCAGTACGCACCTCGACGATGGCTTTCTCATACTCAATTTTTCGTGAAGGACGATCAATTGAGATGTTTACCATATTAGCAATCTCTCTAATGTTCATCCAGCAGTCTGCTAGACACCGTATCACAACATTGATCATATCGTCTGTAGTCACCTCAATGGAACGACCTGGCCGCGCTTAAATCAAACCATTATCTAATGGTAGTCATTGAAGGTGTGTGGTTCTTATAAAGTACATCCAATTTCTCTTTGATTTCTGCAGATGTTTTGCTTTCCAAAAAAAAAGAAGAAATCGAGTCGCTGGTTGGTATTTTTCTTTTTCTATGATTCCACAAATATGTGGAGCTGTGAGTAAAATAACATGGGTTTCGAAGCAGCAGAATTATGCTCCATACGCGGTATGTCGCATAACACAACTTATTGTTTTGTAGTGCAGTGCTTAGTTATATGGTAGAGCTTGCCTAATTTACCTGATAGCGTGTTGCATCTTATACTATAGCAAAACGTCAAAATTGATCCAAAAACCGCGTCTTTGTCGACGATTGCTTAAAAGTGTAAACATTCGTTAATTACTCTATGTCCAACCTGTGCACATATATCTTTTGCGCCAAGCAAAATTGCATTCGATACGTGTAAAGGTACTTTTACATTTACATGTGGCTATGTATAATTTAATAGACACCTTAGAAGTAACGAAAACGGAACCGAATAAAAAGGTTTCTTTTCCCAGGCTAACGAATCAACATGCAATTGTCTTAATTATGCATACGACTTTAATCATTTAATTGCATTTGCGTTGCATAATTTTCAATTTCTCAAATGTTAATTTTCAAGGTTTTCCATGTATTATTGGCGTGAACGAGTTTCCGCTGAATATAAACAAAAATGTCAACGATGCTGTAGATGTTGAAAAGAAAATGACAATCATTATAGCTTTGCTTTAGCACAAATGAACGTATTTATGAACATGCTGTCCTTGGCATTGATCGACCGTAATGAAATGCGACAAAATTATCAACATCGAAACAAGTAGTGTAGACACAGAAATGCGGAATTTGTTTTCCAATTATTGTTTTATAGTTGGCAAATGCAAATGTGAAATTAATGGAGAAAGTATATCGTAATGAATTATGAATTAAGATACAACGACCGCAATTGTACATATTTCCAATAAATGTGGCTTAGCAGATAAATGTTTAATTGCACATATATTCAGCTCCGACAAAAATTACTCGCAGACATAGCTTATCCTGCTTGGAACAGAAATGACTAGGACCATAGTCATTTGATTAAACTTTTACAGGCTGTTTTTAAAGTTATGTTATAATTCTCAGAGGTTGTAGAACTCGTAAAATCGCCTATATAAAGTTGCAACAAAAGGGGGCATTTTTAAAAGGTATTGATGCGTTTTGTTTAGTTGACTATTTGTTTTGTAAGAATCCCGTTAAATTTTAATTGTGATATCGCTTGCAAATCCATGGGATTTTCGATTTGATCGTCTTGAATAGTACCAGTTTTATCGTTCTGCACTTAAACAATTGTGAGGAGCTCAAGTTGGGTGACTCACCGTAAAGTATGGAGGACTACACGATAAGAGCAATTTTATCTGTATCATTAACCAAAGGTACAAGCTCTACATGAACAAGGTCATCATATAAGAATTGAATTTTGTCAGCGGCTTCTACATCAATGCTACAGAAATTGCAATTTTACTAAACTTATTATGTTATGATAGAATCGACTTTCAACACAGATTTTCTGTTAATCTTCAAGACTGTGTACGAAATAGCATGATTACTGGGCCATACTTTCTTCCAACTCGTATGACAGGTAAACATTTAGATGTAAAACGGACTATGCAGCTTCTACATGGCGCAGATTCGACGCATTTTAGGCGAGAATTTCATGAACGATGCGCTTCCCAATAGATGGGCCAGCACGGTTCTCGGATTTAACACTTGCCAATTTTTTGGTTTGGGACCATCTAAAACACTTAGCAACAGAGTTTGCATGTTCATAACAAATAATTTATTAAATCAGATGTTTAAATCACAGCCCAAACAAAATGTAAAAAAAAAAACAATTTTGTTATAATCATCCTTTACTTGTATTATTTAACTATGTATCGGCGGCGCGAATTCTTTTATTGTGAATTCTTTTCATTTTGTGAAGACCCTAACACCTTACCCTCAACCCACAGGAAATTCTGGCTTCGAGGTGGAATATTCGCTCACAAAAATTACTACACCTGACACCGTCCAAATTATCATCGACACTTTATGAACCCACGCCAAGCTTATCGATATTGCCGAATTGGTAAATACATGTCTAACCTCCACTTATTTCCAATTCCGTTGTAGGTTTTATGAACAAGTTTCTGGAGATACCGTGGGTTTCCCATTGTCTCCAGTCGTCGCTAACATTTTCATGGAAGCGCTCGAATAACAAATCTGATCATCCTACCGTTTAAAACCGAAGTGTTGGTTCAGATACGTTGATGACACCTTCGTCATTCGGCCACATGGACGACAAACTTCCAACTTTCCTAAACACTCAACATCCGGACATTCATTTGATCATGAATCAATGTCTATTTCGCTACGCTAACGGGAAACTAGGATACGTAGTATATCGGAAGTTGACCTACACGAACCGCTATTTGAAAGCCGTTTCTCACCAGCCGGCAAAACTGGCTGTTATAGAAATGGGCCTTTCCATTTCTTAGCTCGAAACTCTAGCTTAGGAATTGAAACATGTGATTAGTTCCCTCATCGATAGCAATTTCGGCAAGCGAGATATCCGAAAAACGATACACCGTTGTCCGACTACCAAAAAACTTACCGTTTCCAGTTAAGATCCTGCGGTTAGCACCGCTTTTCTATTTTCAGCGTGTTACGGATAAAATACACAGACTACTCCAGAAACGTAATACCAAAACAGTTTTTAAATCTCCATAAAAAAATATCTGATTTATTACCGTCAGTCGAAGACAAAACGTTTATTTACAGAATCCCTTCTTGTAGTAGTGTATACGTTGTGGTAGCAAAGCGATCGGTTGTGTCGATGTGTGCGGAACACGAACATTGCACTAGGTTGCTGCGGATATCCGATTCTGCATTAGCTGGAAACCGTTCACCAGATTTTATTTACCGATACCAAATTGTTGTTGCGTGAACCCTAGCACTACTCTAAAAGAATGCGAAAAGCTATAGAAATCCACAAACATCTCAACAATCTCAATAGAGACGATGGTTACATGTTACATCTTTATTGGAAATTTCTCTTATCCAAATCCTCTAATCATAATAGGTCTTAGCGTCTATGCTCTCGTACGTGGCAACGGTGATAATCTCCATTTTAACAT
>LR736954.1:52464-92390 GCA_902654985.2 Oryctes borbonicus
TTAAATTACAAATAATCGAGACCGTTGCGATAAAACCACTATAAACCGATACTAGCGTGTTATAATCTTCTTTGACTGCCGCATTAGATGTTTACTGAGTGCATATAATTCAAGACAACTCTGTGGTAATAAACAAATTATCTGGAATTATCGAAAAAATGTATTGAAATTGAAATAAACTAGTATCTAAAATTGTTCGTTAAATTATAAAAAGTATTACGGATTAAAAATGTACATGTTATATTTATTATAAAACAGTAGCAACGTCTTCATTTTTTTTAATGGAAAAAGTAAGGTAAACTTACCGTTCTTGGTGTTGTATTTCCTTAACCATAACATCGGCGAGTGGATCATTATAAGGCCTCTCTCCTAGCAATCTTTGCTGATCAAGATCGCCTTGCATTTGACTAAAGGCATGTTCGCCAACATTAACTGACGTTTCCAATTGGCAGGATAGATCTACCGACTCTTCGTCAGCTGAAACAATATGTCACTCGTTGTATATACAACTTCGTCCTATTTCATATTATATTATATAACATAATAAACAAAATTCACACATAAAAACGTCACAGTCAAAAAAAGTTGTCAAGTAGAGCGCGTAAGTAGAGCTTACATGACGACAATTCGAAGCATTCATTGATCATTTCCTAGTCGCGACTGTTAGATCGAAGTAGTAATCTACAAATTCATCATTTTAGACTTATCAGAAAGACAATTTGCCACGCGTTAGCAACTTATCTCTTTGTATAAATTAACGCAAACCAAGCAAATATGAAACACACCACAACATACATAATACAATAAACGTATAAAATTTTAGTGTCGAAAACAAGTGGTCTTCCACACCTGTGAAGTAGGCAACCAGCTGCTTAGTACAGGAAAATCCGTAATGTACCTCTCTACAAAGTGTATTAAACATATCCAGCTAGATTCCAGAGTAGTAATGACCATAACGCACATTCGGAGGCATACTGTACTAGATTCTACATTAAATTGAAATATTAAACACAAAGCTTCCACTACTTTTCAAATAACTTTAATACCCAATGATCAAAATGGAAAGAGTCATTCCGTACACATGAACTACATGAATATATTCCTCACTAATTTCTGCTTAACAAAGCATACTAAACATAGGAGCCCTGTTTTCTTTCACCACAAGAGAGAGGTATTATGTAACATCCAATACGCACGTACACTGATGCGAGTTACGCTTCTGATTGCCCCGTGAATTACACCAAATATAAGACTGTGATAAAGTATGGAACCAAGCAAATATTTTTAAAACGGAAACGATGATATTGATGAAACTTTGTAGATAAATGTAGTAACGCATAAAGCGTCTGAATTTCTTGTTATTGTACTCTTGGTTACATTGATTTGGAAAAGTAGCATGCAAAAAATTCCTAACTCGTCTATTCCGGTGGGTACGTGCTTCATCCTCTTCAAGCCAAAAATTTCGAAGTAACTGTCCATTCTGTTGGAGCGCAGGAATAATTTGGTTATCTATTTATTATTTATTAATTTGTGGATAGAGGTTGGTCAAATGAGGATTCTCATTTGATCAACATCTTGAGTCACTATGTTAATAATTAATATGGTGATTCATTTAAATGAAAAGTTGTCTCGTCAGAAAATGTTACAATAGTTGTCTGCATCTTCTAATTCAATGACAATGCTTTCTGTAATACCTTCATTAGTTGAAGTCTTCTAGTTTTTGACGAATTTTTAACCGTCCTACCTAAACTAAAACGTTTTAGTGTTTTAATTGAATATGTCTTGCTACATCTTTCGCGTTAAACTAGTGGTCTATTGTGCAATATGTAAAGAGGAATATACTATTAAATATATCATCACTTCCAATCTATAACTTATACTATAAGTATAAATTTGTTCTGAACGTAAGTCGTGATTTATTTTTCCAACTGCTTAACAATAGGCTCTTTTCCATTTCAATAAAGTGTCCACTAGTTAATACGCGCTTAATTTTACTAATAAATAGTTTTTACTCTAATGTGTAAAAACTAAACAGTAAATGTGAAGTGCTTTATCTTTCAATTTTTTTACAGATAACGTTACTAAAACTAGTGCGAACGAATGGGGAAAACCAAGGTCTACTGTAATATACAAAAATATACAGAATGTCATTTAAATGAAAAAGTTGAGGATACTTTAGGTTAAACCATTGTTATTTAAGAGCCAACCATGAGATAAGCTAAGATCTTAAAAAACGTCATATGGAAGATAAATGGACCTTTGTTCATCTAGAAACATAATAGTTAGTGTCAGTTTCTCTTGGGCCAATGATTAAAAAATGGTTACTGTTCTTGCACTAAGTCGATTACTAATTATGACTCATAAAGCTTCCTTTAAATCTGAATTTTAGAGTTAACTGGAGCTACTCTTTTGCTGAATCTTTCTGGTGCACATAGATACAATACAACTACAAACGGCCCTGAATACTCATTTTCTGAATCTGACTTCGACTGTAAAGTTTGTTGAAACATATTTATATTATTTGTTACTTTAAAAAACATGCTATACTTTAGGTCGCTACCCAATAATTTAATATTCTACAACCTATATACACATAACATTAAGCTCATTTTTTCTATGCAATAACCCAATTTACCATAATCAAAACCCTTAAAATGTTATTTAAACATAAATTGCGTGCTTTACCTAAACTGTTACTGCGCTCACTTTATTAATTATTTCCCTACTAACTGCATAGTTTTCCAATTGATAGCAATTACTCTGTTATATTAAACAGATAATGTTTTGTTTTTCAAGTAAAAAGAACAATAAGCATTCTGAGAATTATTGAAAAAGAATGACGTAAATTACCATTTACTTTTCATTTCGCAAGTAATGCGACTGTAAAATAATTCTTATTCATTCATTTGTATAATTGCAAGTGATAAATTTTCAATTTTTTTCCGTTGTTTATTGTGTTTATTTAATGTCAGTTTCGTCAATGTCATAGTTTACTGACCGTTCGACATATTAGAATACAATTTGAAATGCTTAATTACGTATTAGCTGTCGCCGGCAAAAAAATTGCCCAAAGTCATTAAAAAATTTGACAAAGCTGCCACAAATTAAAAATGTTCCCTGGTTGATTTTGTCTTTTTTTGACAAAAAATAAAATATATATTGTATAAATAAAAAAAATAACTTATTTCAATAAAGTAAAAGTTATTCATTTGCTTGAGACTGGTATGTCTCATCGAGAAGTAACAGATTATTTACAACTGTCTAAAAGCACAGTATCCTTTCTAGCATAACGCTGGAAATAAAGGAGACCCTTTGAAAGAAATGATTCTGGACGTCCACGTGCAAGTACTACAGTTAAAGACAGGACCCTAGTAAATAGAAGACCCCTTCACTTCAGCAGTAGAAGCCGCGAGCGAAAGAAAATTTTCAGCTTCAGTCTACACCGCACGCAGGCGGTTATGGCAAGTTAATTTAGACAATAGTGTTTTAAGGTTAAACGCAACTTTCTAGAAAAGGTCTAGAAAATTACTCAGAGAAACTTTAGAATTTTTCAACGAGCAAGAACTGCTATCGGGTAAGCATAATAATAATAATTTTCAATAAACTATGCGAATTTTTGTTTTTTCGTCATCGTTCGACAAAGTATGCACGTCCAACCATATCAAAACACCTTTGATAAGTGATACAACTAGGTGGCGAGTTTACACCATGTTATGGTGAATGAAACACGCTACCTCTTCGGTCAGTTTCAAATTACTCGAATATAAACGTATACATTCAATTGTGTGGGTTCTTATGATGTTATCTCTGCCGGCGTAAAGTTTCTGACATACAGCGTATTCACTTAATTTGTTTGTCGAAGATAATCACTCCTCGAGCAACTTTCCAAATGAAAACTATTCGAAGACATGTCCTATACAACATGACATTATATTTAAGTATATAGTATGATTAGTTTGCGTTGTGCACTATACAAGTTTGATTCCTTAAATTGAACAATTAATACGTTATTACGTTTTTATTTAGATGTCTTTCGTGTCATCTTGATGTATGTATGCTATAGTAATTTTTGAGATGATTTTTGAGAACATTCCTGCAAAACGTCACTGAGCCAGGATATGTTTTGAGCACTCCATCAATTTTTATATCGAGTAAATTCTACGAGATGGCCATCGAAATCCTAGCCAGGTTTGACTATTATTATGTCGATTTTTTCTAATGGAATTCTCTACATATTTCACCAGATTTTCAGGAAGAACCTGTTCTAAAAAAATTGTTATACACATTTGTCTGCATAAAAGCAATGTTTTTGAGTATATTTCCAACACCTACTGGATGTGATCTCTTGTATTGTAAACAAACTGTAATGCATTTTGTTGAACATTTTGTTCGTAAACAAATAGCGATTTACTAATATTTCGGGACCAATGTCCCGTATAACGTTCGAGTTACGCAATGCGTTAAGGAATTAATTCCAGAAAGTTTGTTCTAAACATTACTGTTTAGCTATATTGGGACATTTTTAATCAACCTTTATTACATTTTTACCGTTAGGATAAATTTTTATAAGATTAAATTACATAAGTAGGGCGAAATTTGGGCACGATATTAAAATGCCTTGGAAACAAACAGGGCGATCGCTATTAGACACCAAGGCTTATACTTTCCGCATTGAAAATAAAGGAGGCATTTACACTTAAACGCGAGCCTGTACCATGCCGCCGATAAACATATTGACGTCGACGATTTTAAACTATCGATTCAAAATTTTAAGTTCAAGCAGCTATTTGCAATCAAACACGAGCCTTTTGCAAATTACATAAAAATGTACATAACAACAGTAAACAAAAGTTACTGGCAATGACGATGGTAGACTGTTGATTTCTAACTCAAAGAAGAGTTAGGCAATAGGTACAGTTTATTTATAATAATAATAATATATTCTTTATTATCATTACAAAACAAAGCAGGTATAATTAAAAAAAAGAAAAACGCAGGTGAAGAAGGATAATTCGCCACACTCGGACTTAAGTGTGTGACAAAGTCTGCTTTTCAGTGTGATCACAAATATTTAGCAATAATGTAATAAGCGTACGATATATAATCAAAATTAAGCTGATGTACAACACGTAAGTACAATTGTAAATACCTTAATAAGTGACATGTAACCATATATTATTAAACTACAATGCCGAGCTCACAATCATGTAATGCATGCGGTTCTAAAAAGCATTTAGAGACATGGTGGACATACACAATGGCAGTGTGTTATAAAAACGCGCAATATTGTGGGAAAAGGAGCGTTCAAAGACAGCGGTATGGTGAGTTGGTGGAGCAATATAATGAGGAAAACGTATATTGATATTGTGCACATCGCTTCTAAAGGTAAGTCTAGAGTGGAGGTACGGCGGGGATCTCGAGGTTAAAATTTTTGAATAAAAGGTGTACCAATGAATCCGGGGACGATTCTTTCTGTTTAACCATCCCAAAGTTGGAAGTTTATGCGGAATGTGTTGAAATCTTCTCAGACCATTCTCAAAATGAATGCAAGAGTTCTCAACTCTGAATTCTACGAGATGTCAGGACATCAATATAAGGACCATACACTATGTCACAACAATTAAAATGAGATAAAACCAGAGCATCGCATAAAATTTTTTTACTAGATACGGATAAAAATGTCTATTGCAATACAACTTTTTTAAATTGCTATACGCAGCACGAATATAGTGTGTGATCTGGCCATTAAATCTTAGATCACGGCCCATATGTAATCCCAGATTTCTTGCAGAGACGCTAATTGGTAGAATAGCTCGATTGATATTGACTGATAAATTGTTGGAGGCAAACTCAATAGTATTTTACTTGTCAAAGATAATAACGGACGTTTTATTAACATTAATATTTAAACAATGTTGAATAGCGAATTTCACGATGTTGACAAGATCAAAATTAATAAAAGCGTTGGCCAAATTTGTGCGATTAAAGGACAGATAAATTTGTGAATCATCTACGTAGCAGTGGTAATTACAATATTTCAGACAGGTTTGTAACTTTGATGTGTACAAAGTGAAGATGGGGAACACCACTTTGCACAGGGAGTGTGTTCGAAATTTTGTTTAGCATTACTACTTCTTGACTACGAAAAGATAAGTAATGTATGAAGAATGAATTAATAAAATTGTGTATTTTCGCTAACAGGATGCAGAATATACAAGCTATGCTACCCCGACCAACGATGTCCACAACGGAGAACATCTGTTAAATTAAAGCCAAGATTTGATGCTACGGGGAGCACTCACTTTGCTGATGTAGAAATAAGAATTACAGTACTAACGAATCTGTTTAGCGGAAAGTAATAACGGAAACAATAAGTGATGTAAGCATAAACATATCAGCATAAATTTAAAATAAAATATGTAATAGGAAAACAATATTTGTAACACAATTGAGATACACTTAAGACAAGCTTAGCAATCTTTATTGTAATTTATCAATCTATTGTAGTGATTATATACATCAGTATATAAAAATGTTAGAGACAAACATTTGTTATACAGTGGACATAAAAGAAAATACACATATAGTGTTTAAAAAGTTACGGTTTTAGTGCTTGAATTTCAAAATTTTCAGGGTGTTCGCAGCATGCTGATCGCCCTGCATATGTCGAAGGCGTCTTAATACAATATCTACTGTAATATTTTACGTGGAGAAAAAATAGACAAAATTTAGAAATTTTATGTTTTTCAGAAATTATTTGAATGAAATTCGGGTCTCTAAAACACCCTTTCGGAAATGTTGGAATTGATAAATGAAATTTTAAATGGATATTAGAAATTCAACCTTGTATGGAGAAATTTCCACTTCATAAACGCTATGTTTATGTGTTTTTTGTTGAAACTCAGCTACTTCTGATTCAATACTGCGGTTCATTCTTTGAATTACAACTTGAATTCTTCAAATTACCACCTTTTAATTGCAAATTTATTTAGACATATGTAAGTTACCTGGACGATAGATAAACTCGAAGTCAATTATTAAAATTAGCGTCATTTCCTACCATGTTAGCGATGTTTGATGTCTTATATCCATAGCCACTTTTGATGACTTACTATTTAAAATATATTTATGTAGGAATATATGCCGGAACTTTATATATTTTATGTAAAATAATGCAGGGACGCAACTGTAGTTGAGGTTCTTCGATGACACTTTACCCAACATACAATTTTACAACATGAAACTACCGCAAATTTCTGATATGCCTAAACTAACAGAGAAACTTGTTGTATTTAGATTTTTTGTTGTGGAAAAAAGAAAACGAAATACAAAAGAAGTAGTTGTCCATTTTCACCACTACCGTTATCGACTGGACTTAATAATATTCTTCTGCCACTCAGGTTTAGATAAGATAGAAAAAAGGAATTTTCTTTTAGAAATCGAGCTTTCTACCACTAGAGTGGACAATCTGAAGTCACTAGATCAGATGTGCAGGTGGCAGTGCTCTAACCAACTAACTAAGATAACATCTTAGACGTTAGTTATAACATTACATTAGACAGGACGGACCAGGTTTACAATTAAATCTTATAATAATTTACGTTAGATCATACTTGCATTCCGAATTTTTTTAAGAAAATAGATATGTGTACATATATTTAGGTGATTTAAAAAGCTTTTCATTCTCTTTTTCTTTCTCGAGACCCTGGTTGATTCAAAAAACGAAATTATACCGTAAGTACAAATTTATAAATCCAGAACGCTGGGACATTGTATTCGTTTATAAAAGATTGTAGATTCTGAAAAACTGTGCAAGGTGCTCTACTGAAAAAAATATAAATAACATGATTCATATTTAGCTATGATTTCCGTGACCACCTTGCAAAATGCATAAAGAAGTTTTCACAATATTCCTGAAAACTTTAGAAGTACCTAATAGAATTAAATTTTAGTTACCATTCTAGTAAGTAAGGTAAATTAAGATATCGAACGTTAATGAAATAATGGCGTTTTGCAAAAATCTCAAATTATCTTAAAAACTAAAATTGATAGGTATAATGGACGTTCAAGAAAGTTGACTATAATAAAATGTTTCTTATTGGTAATACCTATGGCCTATCGTAAAAGCTTCATTACTGATTTTATCGTTTTGGGTGGGGTAATTTCAATAAAATTATATTTTTCGTTTCAAGAACTAATTTACAATGTAAACTAGGATAGCTGAAAGGTTAAATCCTGACTAACAACTGTGTTCCAAATGCAGAGAATTTGACAATCACTGCAGCGCCATTATACGTTTGTATAAAAGCGATGCTATTGAATGGCAATCTGACGTTACTTTTAAACTTGTAAGAATTAGTAAACATCTTTATGTACATTTCTGTAAATTTACTGTATTGTTACAGATAAATACATACGATGTAGGGCATGTTGTGGATTGTCGATGATACGTATTTGTCTATCAGGCAACATTGGTTCACCATGTGGTTCTCCTATATCGCAAGGTAGCTGCCAACGTGCAGCCTCTTCTTCGGCTTTCGATCGCGGAAAATACAAAGGTAAAAGCACTTCATAAATGCCGACCTCGGCACTATCAACAACAAATATAACGGTATCGAGTGAGCTGCCGTAGAATTCTAAGAACCGCCGCACGGTACCTGAAAAACAAATACTTTAATTAGCTTTATTGCCGTAGCGAAAAACCATGGTAGTAGATACCCAGAATTCTCTGGTTATGCATAAATTCAGCAAAAATACCGCACCGTTTTGTAAACGCGATGACCATACAACTAAATAGACGTGTCTCGCAAAGGTGTGGTAAGTAGGATTGGCTTAACAAGCTCATCAATAATTTCGTTTTTAAATGGTTTCCCGTTTATGTAATAAGTACATGTATTTGCAGCGGCTTAAAGTGCGCGAATGTTGTGGCATTTTTAGGCAGCAATCATTCTAAATATTGTACGTATGAAGCAATTACTGTAATACGTTTTAAATTAATTTCATTTTACTGCAACAATAACTTTTCGATTTTTAGAATACATATACTTGCATATAAAGCAGAACTTATTTGTTTGTGTCGAATAGGTCAGATATAAAGTTGTATAGATAAAATGTCAAATAAACATGTTGCATTTACAGAAAAGTATCCACGTAAGTAACACAGGATGTTTGAAACATATATCTAAATCCAAGGAGAGAAAATGGATCTACGAGGGATATTCTTGGAAGAATATCAATTCAGACCGACCTTTATTAATAACTTTTTACTAAATCATTGTTACATAAAATGAACAATATTTTATGTTTCTACTGATATTTCGCTTCTTTGAATACATTTTTTGCCAACATACGTACTATTTTTATCTCTATTTTGATGAACGGTATGCGGTCAGGCGTTGTCATGAAGAAATAACACGTAGCAGAAAGGAGTTGCCATACACATACAAACGAGTTTTCGCCTTTATCGGACAATCTACGCCTTTTTGTCGCCATTCCTTACTTGACAGAGTGTACGGTGATACATCCACGTCTCATCACATGTCACTGTATGTTGCAGAAACTGTTTACTTTTCACTTGATAACATACCAGGAACCGTTGTGAAATTTCAGCACGAGAGGTTTCCATTCAACAGCCTGGGAATCCATCTAGCAGAAATAAATCTTTGAAAGGATCAATGTTCTTTTTCACAAATGCTACTCATTCCATTGTATATAGTCTTTATATCTAGTTGGGACAAGAAATTGCTTGGATGTGACTCTTGTTTTGAGTTTTGCATACTACTAACGCATGTCTTTCGCAGAATAAAGGATCTGGGTACATCAGTAGAATTATCCAAAAACACTATGCCACATCTTAATCGAGAGCTGACATGCGAATGGTACGCTGACAGAATGACAACTTTGTTCACATTTTAACCTTGTACACAATGTATAGCTAAACGAAGAGATTTGTTGACATGGTTTCTGAAGGCTTCAGTAGCTCCTTGATATAATAAAAATCGCTGTCCACACGATATTCGGGAACAAAAAGAATCCGCTCCGCAATAAATCAGGTGAATACGGTACAATGAGACATTAATTCGCTGCGTGAGAGCTGGCATTGTCACGATGAAGGATGATGCGACGTTGTTGATTGTTTTTCCTGATTTTATCGATGACTTCTGTCAAACAAATTATTGTATACACTTCAGCATTAAGTATTCTAAGATCCTTCAGAGTAACATTTGTGGTATGTACAGAAAGAAACAAGCAACAATTTTCCTGGAAGTTCTTTGTGAACACAAAACATTTGTTGGATTCAGCTTATGTGAGAACACCCAAATGGTTGATTGTTGCTTAGTTTCCAGCTCATACGAGTACCTCCAAGTTTCGTCACCTGTTACGATGTTGTATACGAACTTTGAAGTTCCTTTGTCGATTTTTTTCAGCATTTCCTAGTGCCAATTGAACATCGCTGTGTGCTTGGGTCAAATTATGCCGGATCCATCCTTTTCACATCTAAATGTTCACGCAAAATCGAAAGTTCTTCATTCTTCGATATGCCTAAAGAAGCCTTTGTCCCACAGTAAGAAATATGCCGATCTTGTTCAATTATGCTGCGCACAGCGCCATAACCGATTTTGATTGGCCTTCACGAAATTCATCATTGAGAGAAGGACAATCACGACGAACTTTTACAAACCAGTTGTAAACAGTTTCTTCATGGTGCTTTATTACCAAAAATTGAACAAAGCCATTGGTTGCGTTGTTGCAAATTCTATGAACACAGCAATGTCAAATTACAATAGTGCAAGCGTTTGTGAAAAAAGACGCTACCATCATTACAATACCAACTATGACAAAGAGTATCGTCTACTAAACCTTCATTAGTAGTTTCCCGCTTTGTAAGGTGTATAGTATAGTGTATAGTATAGTGCTTAAGCATGCAATTTTTTTTGGGGTCCTGGGGGCTTTCTCGGGGGACTGCTTAAAATAAAATCATCAACTATAATATTTAAACTACTTTAAGGAGACGTAGTAGAAATTATTTTAAAATAGCTTCGAACTGTTCGCACTAATATTAGATGTTGAAGTGAGATTACCCGATTAGTCATTAAAAAAGTGGAACAAGATAAAAATAGTACTTAGAAATTGAATAATCTGTCGATTTGTTTTGACACGTTCCTCAATAACTGTGTTACAAAAAAAAATCATACCAATGTTTAGCGAAGAGTACAAAATTGCGAATCAGACCAATGTGATTCTATGCCGATTGAAAGCTCTGAATAATATCAAGTGAAATTGATTTAGTCTAAATATAACTGGTAAAGATGCACGGCACTAAATTGTTTAATTAGTTTCAATGTTGACTCTAGTATTTATAATAAGGAAAAAAAATAATTTTACATGTATAGTGAAAGAATCTAATAACCGCGGTGTTTGCCAGTAAAGAAATCTGTGACGCATATCTTCTTTGTGGGATATATTGTAAATATACGTCTATTGAGTATAAGATAGAAGGTCTATTCTTGATGAATAAATACAAATAGAAGTAGATAGGAATAAATAGGCCGCTCAAATTTAATTACTATGAAATAGACATTGTTTTCGTAAACTCCAATTATATAAGAAACTTGACAAACAGGCGGCATAACACACACACACACGTATATATATATATATATATATATATATACGTACATATATACAATTCGTTTTCATATGAACCATTTTGAAACTATCCTTTTCTTACCAGTAAATAATAACAGTGGGATATTGATCTTACATTCATTTTTTTTATTACGTAAATTAAAAAACTAGTATAAATAATCGTTTCAAATTAATGTAATGTAAAAGCTTTAGGCAATTATTTGATAATCAAGAATATAAAAAATACCTTCGCGAATTAGCAGTAAATAGATAAGTTAAAATAAAGCATGAAAGTACTGAAACGCCTATTTTGTCATCTCCTTTAAAGATTTTTAAATTTTCATCGTTCAAACCTTTCAAGTGACAAAATATTCTTAGAATAAACTTCCTTTGTTTCCAAAACGTTAAATCTCGTCTTAATCATGGGCATTTCTGAAACATTCAGAGTTTGCAATATTCTTGCAAGTAAAAAATTGTTATCAAGATATTATCTATCCAAGAGTAATTAAAAGTATACATTTTAAATATAGACCAAATATTTCCAATAACCTTTATATGTATGTATTATATGCCGCCTAGTTAATAAGTTTCTCGAACCGTTGTAGGTTCCTAAAATTATCTACTCAATAGTGATTAAATCCATGAACATTAAATGCAGATTTATTAAGCTGTCTATCTAGCTGTCTATTGATACTTGTACTTATTAGCGTACATCCATTACATTTACGTATCTTTCTTTACTGTCAAACATCACAGTTATTAAATTCTTTCACTGTACATTCTATTGAAACCAAAAGCAAATAGGTTGGTAGATAAATAAGTATGTATAATGAATGTATGTGCTAATTAAACTGATATTGAGAAGTTCTAAGTAATTTATTGATAAATTAGATTTTTTTCAATTACCATACTTTGATCTTATCTTGATCACTTTCTATTTCAAAATTATATAGTTAATAACAATCTACTCAACATTATGCAATCATCTGAAATATACTCATTTCGGAAATTATTCAGATTACTATCAAACCTCTTTTAACTAGAATTTATACTTAAAAGAAGAAAAATAAAACAGAATACTACATTTTAATACATAGATATGCCACGATTTTGATTATATTAGCATTAAAAACTAAAAACCAATACGAAGTTTAGATATACATCAATCAATTATATTGTTGAATTTGGATGAATCAGTATAAGCAACTAAAGAAGGAAGTACTACACTACCGCATTTGTAATTTAATTTTACATACAATTTTAGTGTCGTAGTAGCAGAACTGTTATATAGGGTTAATCACAACCTCTTGGGGAACTTTTCATATTGGGTAGACCTTGAACAGGTAAAATACATAACAAAGTTAACGGACTCTTTATTATCGATTACTGAGTACTCATCGCCTGTGAAGATCTGAAGTAACGATTACCGACAGCGAAAAGTATTCGTTACTTTTTGAGAGCAGTTACTTGTTACTTATACCGAATAGAAGTTACCAGTTACTTGTGCCGAAAAGCAGATACCAGTTACTTACACCGAAAAGTATTTACTAGTTAATTGTACCGAAAATCAATTACTAGCTAGTTATTAGTATCGAAAGACAGTTAGCAATTACTTGTACCGAAAAACAATTACCAGCTACTAGTACTGAAATTGATCCAGTATTTACTCAAGTTTCAGGGACACGATATAAATTATCAAGCGTTGAAGTAGAAGTCCAGAGAAGTTGGTCTTCTCTGGAGACGGCGGTCCGAGAGCCATTTAAGGCTGTGTTGTGTTGTTATTTTGACAACAGTTTTGTTGTTTCCGAGCATGGAAAAAAATCGAAGTGATATTTTTTTTTATCAAATGTTTATTTCTCAGGGATATTAAGACGAAGTTGGACGCTAATTGGGAGAATCTGTTCCTTCATTTATGACCTTAAAAATAGGCACCGTACATACTCAAGACGCTGGAGGACCAAAACTCAACAATCACAACTGAAGAAATCAAAAAAGTTCACAGGAATATTTGAAATAACCGCAGATTGAAATTAACGGAAGAAGCTGAGATTGCTGGAATATCGGAAAAGAAAAGGCGCATCATATTCTAACAGATATCTTAGGAATGAGAAAATTGCCAGTAATATAAGTGCCGCATTTGCTAATGCTGGACCAAAAATTGCAACGCATTACCGTATTGGAACAATGCTTGGCTTTGTACGAGTCCAATCCGCAGACTTTTTGCGGCGATTTGTTACTGTGGAAGAGACCTGGTTTTACCATTACAGAACAACTATGAAAACAATAGACAGACAAATGAAACCAACACAGAAAAAAGCAAAGCACCATCAGCACGAGGAGTCATTGCTACCATGTTTTGAGGCGCTAAAGGAATTTTATTGATAGATTATTAGAAAGGGCAGAATGATTAACGCTAAATATTACGCTGATCCTCTAAATCAAATGAAACAAAAATCGAGGGAAAAAGGCCAGGTTTGGCGAAGGGGAAAGTTTACCACTACCAACACAACGCTCCCACTCAGTTACAAAGCTGTTATGGTGATAGTCAAAATTCATTAACTAATGTTTGAAGTCGTACTTCTTGCCTAATGTGTGCCCATGAGACTGCAGCCTCCTACCAAACCTGGAACAATTGGTTGCTGGGAAAAGGTATGGATCCGTCCCCGAAGTCATCGCAACGACGAATGTCCGTTTTGCAGATTTGGAAAAGCACGCCTCCAGAGAAGGGATTGAAACACTGCAGTTACCAGTGGCACTATTGAAGTTGTTAGATAATAATATGCGTGTATTTAGTTACTATTTATATTGTTCTGTATCTATAATTCCTTTCTGTAAGAGTCATGTTAAAAAAAATATATCGAAGAATGTTACTTATTTAAAGAGTTAGCAGCAACAGTAATAATAAAATTAAAATAAGATTATTACAATGAATGATTTGGCAAGACAATAACAAACAAAATGTACACAACCAAGGAGTAATACAATAGTTAATAAAACTTTTCTTAATTAGTAACAAATAGCAAATTTATGTAATGACAAACACGTGCGTTAACATTTGAGTTTATTACAATGAAATTGAGTAAATGTGCCAGAAATTTGAACAAAAATATATGATTTTTTTATGTTACTGATATATCATAAAACTAGTGATTTTCGTATAGAATTCAAGAATTTTATGAAAAGTGCGAAAAAGAAGTGGATAAGTCATAAATAATTTAAACATGGAACACCGAAGAATAACATTTTTTGAAGTATCTAACCAAACTGAGGAACGGAAAGGTACACACGATGACGTAAAAATAAACAAAATTATCTATTTACATCGCAAATACAAAGTAAATGTGAAAAACTCTACCTCTACGTTATAGATTTTAAATAGTAAAATACTCACGTAATGCTATGTGCGCTCCTTCGTCGGGTGGATAGTTCCGTTTCACTGAGTTTATACAACAAAGGCCTATGGAATGTACTCCTAGTTCTCGCGCTTTTTGTAGTACGTTTCTAAGAACAAAGAGGAGAGGAAAAAATGTAATCGACGTAAAAAGCGAGTTAAAAATCGATGACAGCTGATAATAGAAACCTGTTGAGTCTCGCGTATTACAGGAAACTAATATTCAGATCTTCTACATTTTAAGCTTTGTCATCGATTAACCATGATAAATAAATAAAGAGGAACATTGCTTAAATATGTAAGCGGACTCAAAAGTATATGTGGTAGTGGTAATCATTAATCATGATATTAAGCAAAATTATATCTAGGTGAGTTACATTTATTCACTCAATTACGCAAATTCCAAGGTGGAATCTAATAGTTACGTAGTTTACACAATAATATCTGGCACTTGTGTTTTTAGAGGTTTAAAAATGTCATACAGGTATGTAGAAACGTGAAAAACCAGTACTTATACAGCGTGTTCACCTGCAGCGTTCCATTCTTGAGTAATTCAGAAAACGTTTTCAAATAAGGAATATTCAGCTACAAGTATTCCAGAATTTAAAACTATGCTCGAATATATAAGCTGGTCAATTTCCGCAGCGTACTACACAAGTTTGGTTTCCTAAATGGGACACCACGTTTTCAATTCATGTAAATTTTCATCGACCTTAGTTTCTGAGAAAATTGACGTAATTTGAAATGCCGCTATTTCTTAACGGCCGATATCTTAAATTATTTACACGCAACAGCGGTAATCAAATTCTGTCAGTCTCTTGTTGCTTTCGGCAATACATTTACACTTTTTTTATCAACTAGATCAGGCAATCGAAATTTGATTCATACAATTTAAAGGTTTTTAAATAGAACAACCTGCATATTTCCATATTTCTTGTATAAACATTTTCCTACATCTAGAATCGACCATTCTTCAGTAAATTAAAGCAAGAGACTGCAGAGAAGCCTTTTGCCAAAACGCATAAAGCGTTGAAATGAAATACTATAAACTTTTGTATTTCTGGAGATATACATTAAAAATAATCTGTAAAATTTAATTCATGCCTATAATTTCAACAATTAGTAGAAATGAGCATAATTCTTTTTTCATTCCAACTGCAATGCGATTTCTTGCACTTTATTGAACGTTTACTAACATTACCGGAGCAAAATTTCGTATGTTCACGTTACGTTAAGAAACTTAAAAAGAAAGTTCCTTTAGAAACATTTCTATATAGCAAAATTACGGAATTTTTTAAACAACTTTCAGTAAGTTCTTATATTTTCTACTGCTGAACAAAGTTAGCGTGCGACAGCTTAAATAAATCTATTCTTTGTATGATGAACTTTCATCAACATTTATCTGCTCGACTTTTCAGAAAAGTTCCAAGGTTGAAACGCATCAGAATGCCGACGTTTCGCTCTCGATTCCACAGCTTCTTCTAGGTTGCATCATGTTAAACGTTGCTGGCAATCAACTCCTTATCTTCGTTATTTAGTCTTTTGTGTCCTTGTTAACTTACATGCATGTATATGGTGGTTACTTCGACTAGGTACTGGAATTGTGCCAAAAGAGACCTTGTGTATAGAATTTCGCCGCAGCACTCCATATTTTTAAATAAAAAACTTATCTGCATAGCCCAATATTCAATTTACTAAAAACTTATTAATCATGAATTGAACTTGGCAACGATATCGATGGCCATCTTGTAAAATCTGAGAGATATAGTAAATTCTTCAATATATTGCAGAAAACTTACTGTTCTAGTGTGTAAGGCGTTTAACATAACGTCCGCAAAAGAAACAGCAGATTATTTGAAAAACTAAGAGAGATTGGTCTAGAGAATGTTGATATGAATTAATGAAATGCATCAACGGGGTGTTCTATTTGACAAACCAAATTCGTGCAGTTTGTACCGGAAATTAAACATGCTTTATGCTATACTTGAGCATTATTTTATGTTATGCAGAATCATTCTTGGAATATATTTTTTAGTCTCTATATTGCTCAGGAATTGAATTATTTTGGAGTCTCTTATACGCAGTTGCTACATTATCAATTTTTTAATGAACAATTGAATACACAGTTGAAAATTTCGTATGAAAACTCACAAAAGAAGATTGCCAGTTTCGCTGCACACAAAAATCTGTGTGAAAAGTGACATAAGGACTCGTGTAAGCAAATATTTTACCCGATATTTTGAGTAACCTTAACCATGGTGATGATGTTGATGTTTTTGTGTGAATCGGTTTGTGTTAAAATAGCGTATTGAAAAATATCGCCTTAAATTTAAACAAAGAGACATAAAATAAAACAAATCAGTGAATAAGAATGTAAACATATTCTCTTATTATTTTATAAATATTATAACCGCAAACAAATAACCATAGAAAAATATAATACAATGTTTGCTAAGATAGCGTAACTCGAGTATACATAGATTTTATGGAATTGTGGTGGATCTCGTAATGATCTTTATTTGGTGCTAAATAAATAACTATAAATGTAATAAATAAATTAAATACTATTTTTGAACGCCATTCAAAAACACATTAAAAGTCTTAAGGAACTGATTGTTGCGAAAATAACCCTCCTGCGCTACTGCAGAGTATGTGAACACTAATGATATTCCGAATGCACATCGCTTTCGACTACTAAACTATATTTGAAGTCAATGACCATATATAAATTGTTTGTACATTTACCATTAAATCTCTACATCATTTTTTCTTTACAGTCTGTGGTAAAAAAAGCAAAAGCACATGTGCACTCATAATAATGAATACATTACATATTATACATTCCGTATTTAATGCTATCTAAATCAGAATTATGGTATTATTAAGCTTAGTGTTTCTGTATTGTGTAATATAAGTTAAACAAGTTTTGTTATTGTACCTAACACGCTATTCTATATATGAACATGACAGGTGCATTACCTATTTGTTTAAATAAAATAAAAAACAATGCAACATATTGGGTGTATAGTTACCATTACATTTTCCTCTGTTTACTCTATTTTCTGTACTTTGCTATATGTTTAAATTCTATTTGAAAGCTAGCATTTTGCTTCTCACCGACAGAAAAAGGAATGCTGAATGAAGGAGATGCACGTGTGATGATGTAATCTCTTACAAAATTTTGATGAAATAGACTAATGCCCAAGATATGTGTTATGTCTAGTAAACATAATATGCGAAAGGTATTCATACACATTAAAAAATCGAATTTTCGTGCAATATACAAAACGATTGTGTACATTTAATACACAATAATTTTTCATACGCACACAAAGTTTTTGTTAACGCTAGAAATCTTCCACTGTGTACTTCATTCTAACGTAAAGTTGTAAATCTTCTGGTGACGTAAGAATATTTTGACACCAAATTAGTGATTTGATCCCAATTTGGTATCATTTCAATTTGAAGAATATGTATGTGATACTGGGAAAATTGTACTGAAAGGAAATAGATTCAGTATAAATTTGTTTACTTTTATGCCTTGGTTAAGTAGTAGAGTGCCTGTACCCTCCACAGTACACAAAAAGCTTTCTACCTTTTGCTGTATAGCTGTTACACGCCTTTAATGCATCATACGTTGCTTTGCTTTTTTTCACAGAAGTCAAAATAGCTCTAAAACGGTAACTGATAGGTAAGAAGATGTTTTATAAAATTGGCTTTAAAATGCTTAGTAGAATCTTACAATGCAACAAAAAAATATAGGCTTCTATTTATAATATCAAAGTTGACTCTGACTTTCGATGTAACCGGAAGTGCGACATTGATGAAGTTATTCTTTCTAAATAGATCATAGCTAACTATGCTTAACTGCGAAGTTTCAAAATCGAGATTATCGCAAATTCAAGAACTTTTAATGGACTTGTTCCGTGAATCACCCTATATAAACAACATGTTATATCACAGTTCATCTGTATTTACAAAACGGGAAAAAGCTGTCAATAAAAATTGTCAATTTATAATTAAAGCTTACGAAAGCAGCTAAAAAACATATTATGTACGTTATTGTTATTAATTATTCGCTCTTCTTACAATACTTAGATCGTTTACTACTAAATCGATATCATTAATCATGTTCGAGGACAATATACATTATTCATATAACCTAATTTGCAAATTTAATAACATTTCTCCTCTCGTAAATGGGTAAAATACTACTCACCGATAGCAACTATGTAAAGTATTTTCGGCGGCACTTTGACATTTGATATTGTACTTGGGACCAACGGTATGTATTATGTAGCGGGCGGGTAGTGCGTATCCTTGCGTCACTCGAACATCCCCAGTTCCACACTCTAAAACATAAATCTGGATAAGCAAAACTCGCATTCGGAAAGAGGTCAGTTACTAAAGCTAAAATTTGCGTAACGTAAAGGTATTATAACGACGTCCACGAAATAAAAAAAACGGAATTGCATTTTGGTATCTTGCTTAGGGATACCCAGAATCGAAAATTTTTGCTATTTATAACATTTAAATCAAGATTCATACCCTTCCAATATATCGAATTTCCCAGATTTTGTTCTACAGCCAGTGATGGTTATTTAAACAGATAGATTATTTGTTAGAAAGAAAATTTACGGTAGGAAACGTATTTAAAGGTGCATCTTACAGGGTTTTTTAAACAGCAAGCCAGATTTTTTATCAGGTATTGTGATTGTCTTTGTTCTTCGCTTGACAGTTATGTGTTATTTACGTATTTATGTTGCAACGTTTTGAAGTTATTCAATTTTTTTTTTTTCATTCCTATGATTTTTTTTTTAATTGGACAGCAACAAACACTTCATTTGGCCAATACCTGTGCAAAACTTTCAAACGTAAATAACAACTTTGTTGCGATATATTTGTAATGAATTAAATTGAAATGAATTGAAATATAAGCTTAATAGCACCACGATTAATTATTAAAAAAACCAATATTGTTCGAACACAAATTATACGTCCTTAGAATAATATCGCACTAGTTCTCACTTTTACCTGCTCAGGAAGTAAATAAATTTAAATAAAAGAGTTAGACAGGCCGTAACTTCAACTAAAATTGGAAGAAATAATGGAAAGGAGAACTGAAAAGAGAACGCCGCACGGCAATTTTCCATTTACCAATTTATAATGCATTCAACAACAGCGTTCCGGTTGTTTTCGACCGACTGGCATATTAATATGTTGTATTAAATGTTGTGTTTTTGAACCGGCTCCTAGAGATGGAGTGAGGGCAGCGAAAAATCCTATTTAGATCTGATGGTTGGAGAAACATTTAAATGATGCTCTTTTAAATAATGGTAGTGTTTTCAAAAAAAATTCAAATACAGGGCAAGAAAATTTTAGATTCCATTTACTGTGTGCAGAATAGAATTTTCATGTAAAATTAAAAATTTCGAGTTATTGGATGACAAAAGCTAAACATTATATTCAGTCCTATGCCTATGAGTGGAGTGCGAGTATTTTTTAATAATTTCTCAGTAATTGTTGCTTTTTTCAAGGATTATTGTAAGCTAATGCTAAGATTTTATCAATTTTTTACAATCCCAAAAATAATCTTCTATTCACATAACTATCATACTCACTGTGCAAGAAAATATGGGACATCCAGTCCAATAATAATTTATTTATTGCAATATAAATTACAATAAAGTCCACAAATAGAGCACGAAAACAGTAACGGCCATCCAAAAGCATACTGATTATCAGTGACAAATTGTGAGATTTCGCTACTTCATATATAGAAAATCTGACGATCATACGATAGAGGCATTAAATCTCAGGGTTTTCAATGTTCCTAGAAAGTACTCCTTCCGAAAGTAAGAGCAATATTTTTTGGACATACAAGAAGTTACAAACCAGAGGAAATAATAATAATATTTATTCTGTCCAACAGATATTCAATTACAGGTCTAACAAGAATAATATAATATATAACAATAACCAGTGTTGAAAAAAGAAATAGCATTTATAAGTGAGGCTAGCATGAAACCAAAATGTTCATACAAAATCTCCAAGAGTGTGTACAGCGTTCGGTATGTTGCGAGTAGTATTCCATGGTGCTTATATTACTTTCACTTTGAGCTTTATAACAAAGTGGTGGCGAATTGCGGAATTGTTATCAAATTTTAATAACCAAGTTGCCGTATGCGTCAAAAGACGGCGTCGGTACAGATTTCGAATCAAAATACCTTACATTAATTTTTAAAGCGTTTATAAAGAGCGTTCGTAATATTGCAAATAATCTTTTTGTGCTATTTTATTATATTTTTAATTTAATACCTTAGGTTGTTCTTTTTATATAGTTACTTGATTTTCTCCTAATTAATTAATTAATCGACCGCCATTTCAATGTAAAAGATGATTTTTCACAATGTCTAATCTAGCAACACATTATTAAGCTGTGTTGTTTGCGCTATGTACTTTGCATTGTGCTACGTTTATATTTTAGGTACACATATGTATACGGCTTTGTTTGTGGAGTTTATTGTAGTTACAGAGCATTATAATAATTGTAATCTGTTCAGTTCAGCTTTGTAATTATTACAAACCTGGACTAGACTGATTGATTCCTTGAACAAATATATTAAATGTTCCGTTAAAACTTCGAATTACAGGAAGGTAAAGGTGTGCAATTGCATCTATCACGAACGATTGAACGAATCCATGTTACAATTAGGAAGTAATTTGAATCATTCTTTTTGAAGTGGAAGAGAAATTGTCGCTAATTGTGGAGTGCGTGTAGTTCTTTAGGAGTGGAGTGCTTTAATGACTAGAATTCTCGACATTGAGGAATGTTATTTATTCGTTATTACAGAATTTTTTGAAATGAAATTAAATATAATTGCCTCTGAAAATATAGGAAGCATTTATTAGAATAAATTGGAATATTACAATAATTCATGAACAGTAGGGAAGACATCACCAAGAGATTACATGTCAGTGTAGATTGCTGATGACTAACAGGAGAAAGGATTAAAAACAATGTAATACAAAGCAATGAATCGGAAAAGAAGTAACATAAAAATCAAATTGACGAGCTGCTTGCTTTATATGTTCTAGCTAAATAGTAGTCTAGGATATAAATTTTGAAGTGCATTTTGTAATCAACCGTGCAAAAATACGATAGCAATATGTTCACTATTTACTAGGCTGTAGCCCTGATGTAATCTGCAGTAGAGTTAGATAAGTTTTTTTTTAAGATTGGAAAGAAAACCACGGAAAACAATGATTTACTAATAAAAAAACAGCAAGATAACGTCACATTTATTCAAAAAGGAGCTTAGAATACTAGAAGAATTGCTGGCAAGACAGGCACTAGCAAAATTGTCATTTATACAAATTAGGCAAAGTGAGAAACTACTCTGTCTTGTATGTACTCCGCAAATATCTCCCCATCAGTGGTACAGGATACTAATTTCTCGGTAAATCGTTTTTAGGTACTGAGCTGAAGGTCAAACATCCTTTAATAGTTTAAAAGTTTATAAATTGTCTATGACTACCTTAATCCGGGCATTATATGAAAACCACAGTGACTACAGGCGCTAGTACTGAAGCCCATAATAATAATAATAATAATAATAATAATAATATATATATATAATCCATATATAATCCAAAGCCTGTCTACCGTTAAACGGTGTAGGCAGTATCTCTTCTTCAGCTGTCCACAAATTTCTTCCATTTCGCCCTGTCCTTTGCTATCTTAGCTGCATCTGTCCATGTTACACCTTTCTTTTTCAAAATTTCTGCAATTACCATATTCCATGTCTGTTTTGGTCTACCTCTTCTTCTATTCTTTGCAATTCTTGCTTCCCATATTTTTTTCGGTTGTCTTGTACTGCTCATCCTTTGTAGATGTCCCCACCATCCTAGTTGTCTTTGTTCAATAAATTCTAAAATTGGCGTTATCTCTAGGTCTTTTCTTATGTCCTCGTTTTTCATTCTATCGTATTTGGTAACTCTTCGTACTCTTCTCAGATATCGCATCTCAGCAGCTTGTACTTTACTTTTCTGTTTTTGGTTCAATATCCATGATTCACAGCCAAACGTTAGGATCGGTCGGTAGATAGATTTAAATATCTTCATTTTTGTTGTACTAGATATTTCCTTTTTATTTATAAATCTACTGCTCATAGCATAATACAGTTTCGTTGTCTTTTCTATTCTTTTATTAATATCAGCTTCTTGCGACCCGCTTTCATCAATTGTAACTCCCAAGTATTGAAAAGTTTTTACTTGTTCTATTTTTGTCCCTTCGATTTGTATCTTCATTAATACTGGTTCTTCTCCTATTGCCATTACTTTCGTTTTATTTTTGTTTATTTTCATTCCATTCTCATTCAGTACAGAGTTCCATATATCTAAATTTAATTGTAGATCTTGTTCGTTCTTTGCCATCAGTACTACATCATCTGCGAATGCGCCTTCTGAGATTGCCACCCGCTGTAGGTTCATATATCCTATTGTAAGTTTTTTACTTCTTCTGGTACATTCTTTAAGTATTTCATCCATGTACGTAGTAAACATGATTGGGCTCAAGCTTCCTCCTTGTCTCAAACCTTCTGTTGTTCTGAAGGTTTCCGATTCGGTGTTATTGTAGATGACAGCATTTACGTTGTTATTGTATATATAATAATAATAATAATAACACTATATTTCACTGCGGTCTTCAATTTTCTTCAGCAGAATGTATGTCTACTATCTTCGTTCCACTAAACGGCAGACAAATAATTTCGAAAGAGCGTACCCACCAGGAATGGAAACCGACACTTCGGTGTAACAGTAGATGGAAATTCTTTGTTCTTTTAAAAGAGAGATATTCCGCTTTTTTTCAGAAAGAGCATTACGCAACGGACAGCGTACCTACACGTTTAACGCTCGGATCGCGGTGAAAGGCAATGAATGACACTACTTCACGCGTAAGTTATTAAATTATTTTCGAAGCATTTGTTACGTAATCGCGTCACAAAAAAACACAACATGAAAATATTAACTACTACTTCTCTCCATAATGTAAAGGACAAATACAAAATAAATAAATTAATAATATAAAGCTCTAAAATAGAAGAAGAAAGAAAAACATTGCGTGCATCCACATATGTACATGTTTTTTTATTCAAGTGTACATCATCACTATACAGCGTGTTTGTCAAGTGCCTGGATGAAAGATAATTTCTTCCCTGAGAAAGTGGGAAAGTTTTCAAATTCAGTTTCCACTGCCCACGATACAAGTTAATTTTTTTAAATGGAACATCTTGTGTATTGTTACAATTTTAGATACCTCTCTTTAATTCATAGCATATTCCCTATATTTGTACATCTTATTTTTTGAGATAATTGATACAATTTGAGATATTTGTGAAATATTGCTGTTCTTTAATGGTCGATATCTTAAACCCCTTACATGCTATGATGGTGATTCAAATTTTATTCGATTGAGTATTTCTTGGAGTTGTTGGTAGAACATCGGAGATTCTACTGTAATTGCGTGGGTGGTTCAAATTTAGCAACCTTTGAGTACCACCTCGTAAGTACCTATGCTATTTTCGGACTCTAGTCTGCTCTATGCTTTCAACAAACTTAATTAAAATCTGAACTTGATACCGCACAGAACTTTCGCTAATTAGTAGCCTAAAACCAGGATGTATAATTTTAGTAGAAAGTATATCGTGAGATACTTATTTAGAATTAAAGAACATAAACATCATTCAACCTCTAGCAGTTATAAACACCGAATTGAAACTAGGCACACTCGATATGGTGATAACGTTAAATTACTTCACAAACAAAGAAAACTTCAAATTACATTTGTTAGAAATGTAAAGAAGAAAAACAACAGCATATTCTTTTGAATTCTCAGTGATTCATTTCATGTCTATTTTGCAACATCTTGTAATGCTTGCCTTGAGCTGAGATAATAATCCTTAGGATATCTGTCGTTAACTTGTTTAAAAACTTTATTAGGGACCATATATCGATGTTTGGTAATCGTTTCCGTTATGTCTTTTTACCCATGAGTTCTACCGTTCCATCCCAAAAATTTACCATATTTAACTACCGCAGCAACCGTACTTCTTTAAATACTAACCAATTTTAATATTTAATTTTTACAGAAGTTAAGTTTGCTATATTTACAAACTCAATTGAAAATTCCGACTGAAGATGTACATTAACCGGGCATGTAAAGAATTGGGAGGTTTACAAACATCTTACATTTTACATAAAATATTAACGTTCAATTACTACGTTCAAAGTAAAATAAATAATACGAGTTACGAGTTAATAAATCAATAAAAGGTTAGCTACTATTTACTTATTCAGTTAAGTGACAGATACCTCTAATATCCAAATTGATTTCTTCTTTTAATTCCGAGCCAGCTCGTTCGTATATCCTGTCGCTTATTGGATTGCTGTCTGTCATAGATTCGTTAGTTGAATTGACTATGGCGTCCACTTGTAACGAAGAAATATCACCAGACCTGTAATTAGGATTGGATAATAATTTATATTCGCAGCAATTCATTCTTGAATTAACAATTCAAAAAAGATATAAGTCGATCAAAAAATTATCACATAAAAATTTTGTAAAACAGAACAACACGGGTATGTATATAGAAAATTTGTTTAAACAATTGCTAAATCCTATACACAACTTCCTAAAGTTACACAATGCACAAAACGTGCTTGTATAACAGCAGGCTGGACTTTGTATCTTATCGAGGACAACTAAATGAATGTATTATTCGCAAATATTTAATAAACAACACTATATACTGTATGAGTCGATAAAACTTTGAAGTATCGGAAAGCTGTAATTGTTATTTTTGCAATAGCAGGAGCATTAATTTGCAAGCGATGTGAGTTAGTTATTAAAGAGCAGATTGCAAACTATTCTTCGCTTCAGAAGGGACGATAGTTTAAATTTTTGAGATTATACATGGTAGCAGTAAAAGGCTATGTGTTCTGAAATACAAAATCTCAAAAAAATTACTGTATTTTAATTTGAACTTAATGTGGGTATTACAACCTAACATCTAGAAGGCTCCTTTAGGAATATTAAAAATATACAGGGCCAAATTTAGTTTTAGAACAAAACGGACACTAACGTCTGTAATAGTTTCGCAGCGCAAGAATAAAATTCTATTTAGGTGAAATGCAAATAAAATCTGGAACCTACTGTATCTTATAATTAACACACACTCCATTTTTTTAACGAAATATTTAAATAAACGCTCTATGAGATAACAATTTTTAAAATGTCCAAATATGTTCTGGTAAAATATGTATTTGACCGGAATTACAGTGAAGTTTCAACTGATTATTGTCACTTTGGCTTAATGGTCAATCATAAATCAAGATTGTAGGCCTAACGTACTCTTGGATAGCGCTAGTTGGCAAGCGACGGAGCAATTGAGCGAGTGAGCGACGCCCTCAAAGTTTTTCACTCTTGTCACATAATATAAAGGTACTGAGTGATTTGTGATAGTCACCAACTACTGAGTTTTGAATTCAGAGTTTGCACTTTTTATTTTGTATGTTTTTGTATGTATACCTTTCCTATAAATAAAAGTATATGAAAATGAAAATAATGATTAATTTATTTACCTTTTTATCACAAACCATGGTTTGATGTTCGGTGCGGAACAATTTTTAAACAGTGTAAGTAAAATTTGGATCAAAGCTTTGTAGAGCTACAATGAGGCAAAGGCATTTTATAAAAAAGAGCAATACAGTAATGTAGATCTAGTTCCTTTTTGACGCGATACACCTATCTAGACGGGGACATAAACCTGTGGAATTGAACCGAGCATCGATCACCTATGCCAAAAATAATAAAACCCCTAGTAAGGACGGCATTTCTAGCAAATTCTTCAGGAATATATGCAGATTGGACCCAGTACCCATTAGGACTGCTTAATAGAATCTGTGAGTAGGAAGAATTTCCTGTGTCTTGGAACAAATGTGGAATTACACACATCTTTAAAAAGGAAAAATTACAGATCCATTTCTGCAAGAAACCTCATAACGAAACTTTTTACTTGGGTAATAAACCAGAGACTTGAAAAGTTTACTGAAAGAACAAATAGCCTACCAGAATGTCAGGTAGGTTTCCGAAAAGGGAGCAATTGTTTGATCAATATTTATCCATTGACTACTGCAATACATAACAATGCACGGCTACTCAAACGGAAGGTGTATGCCCTTTTTCTGGTAAGGATTTTCAATCTCGTCGACCAGGCTATGGCGAACATTAAATCAATCGGGAATCAGTAAAACAAATGATAAGGCTCATGAATAACCTATATGAAATACCTACATGGCAGGTATTCAAAAGAAGTAAGTATAAGTAAGGGAGTGTTTTATGGAGACCCCATTAGCTCCTTGCTATTTTACATTCTGGTAAGCGATATTGGAAGCTACTTTACAAGAAACCACTGTAGTGAAGTTGCTTTGGATTCACAACGTGAGAATCCGGATATTTGGGGATGGCTTGGTAATTTCTAAAGAGTTGTTCATGCGGCTGGAACGGAACCTTAGCACTTTGGTCAGTCTTTCGGTTATTATAAGTATACGTTCATCGCGCATAGGAGGTTGAGATGCGTCAGAGATGCATGATATGAAATCAGTTTTCAGAACCCTTCTGAGGAAGCTGTTAGTATCTACAAAATCTAATTTTTTTGAATTCAAGCGCGACAGATATATTGTTTTCGGGCGCAATCAATTTTTATTAACTTCCTCAATAACGTGTTGTGTAGATATATTCAAACTGTAAATCTGTAAATGACCAAACTGCACGCTTAGTAGTAGCTTTGAGCATGCGTGACTACTTCCATTGGAACTAACGCCTTAAAACATGTTGCCGCTCGCTCGTTCACTCGCTTGTTTGCCAATTAGATCATCCTCTTACTGTCATAATAGCTTTCGAAATGTCTTCGTGCGTAATATGGCACCAAAACTCGGTATTCCATCGATCTCGCGTTTTAAATCTTGCTGTTAAAACGTCTACCTTTGTAAAAAGATGGAAAATTAAAAATATCGACCCCATTCTTAAAGATTTTCATTTTCTACAAATACGCTGATAGCGCTAACCACTTTTACTGTTTCTAAGGACTCGATGCCCCAGTGATAAGATAGCCTACATATGACTGGGCAGAGTTAAGCGATATGTGTTGCATCAAATTTTCTTAGTACTCACCATTCGCAGTTGGGGGAGGTTTACCCTTTACGACTAGGGAGTCATAGTAACAAAGTCATGGAACATTTTACACACATGAAGACTATCTGAGGTTATGATAAGCTTTAAAAAACTTACACACCCCCTTGGGCCGTCACCTCAAAAAAATCATTTCACACCCAATTTTCCATCATATTTTATTGTGCACTGTAGGCTTCCGACGATATGCGCCGTGCCAAGGAAATGCTAGAATTTCATATACCCTACCCGAATTCAATAAAAGCTGTCATATCAATAACAAAGCAAAACTTATCAACCGCCATTCTGATCTTTCACATGTACACAAAGGACTTTATACCACTATTATTTTTCTATAAAGGTATAACAGAATCGGCTTGTCTCGATTCATGCAGCTAAAAAGAAAAATATAATTGTGTATTATCCTCGCATATGCGCCGCTAACCTTGTGCGGAGCCGCACCGTGCCATTAGACAGAGTGTGACCTGCACGAAGGCGCAGTGAAGTTTTTAAAAATGGTACCGCTTGGTATTATCATACCGGTCTGAAATTAGCAATAATTCCAGCAATAAATGTTTTCTAGGGGAATTGATTTCAAATGTAATATAATCTCGTCATGTAAACAAACTCTGTTCGGAGATCATTCCAGCAGAGTCTAGAACTGACAATGTTGTTATAAACAATCCAATCGCTCCTTCGCCCCTACTGCTCCTAGTAATTAAGATACTAAGATAATAATCTCGTCAGTTCTAGACTCTGCTGGAGTGATCTCCGAACAGATGTTGTTTACATATCGTGATTATATTACATTTGAAATCGATTTCCCAAAAAAAAAATCTATTGCTAACTTCACATCGGTTATTAGAAACCAGGCAGATTAAAAATTTGTAAATTTGCAGATTTATTTTTTCCAGGGGGCTAACATTTAGAAAATATCGGCACGACTATTTAACCTTTATAAAACAATTGAATTCAGCAATAAATTTAACGTAAAATTGATGTATTTCGATAGGTCTAAACATTACCGCTTTAAAACTATCTTGATTTTTATGAAAGTTTCAGTAAAATTATCATAGTAGTTTATTGCTATATCCTCGGTTTGCAAGTGTCGATTAATGGATTAGTAAGCTATTGAAAGGTATTTCCATTTTTATACAAATATTATAGCGAGTGTCACCATTTATCGTTCAAATATGTTAAATTTCAACCACTAAAATCTATGTAATTTTAAATAGAACAAACTATACAAGCAGTTAAAATATGGTTCTATCAAGTTTTACATATTGCAGCCGATTTTGGGGATAATTATTTGTTAAACATATTGCCGCTTGTTAAACATTGTATATTGAGTGTATGATAAGCAATTCTTAGTTGACCTTACCTAAGTAGAACTATATAAAAACAATGAATCAATTACAGCGATGCTTAATACCAATCCCAAATATTCGACTAAATTATATACAATTCTATTAAATTACTATAATACTGATTGTAGGTGTTACTCAAACATTCAATGTCGCCGAAATACGTCTGGAATAAAACATAGCGGCTATTTTCGTTTGATTCTGCTGGGTGTCTTAAATAACACCTCCACTTCGGGCCTACACTTGTTGAGTATTTCATCGGTAAGGAAATGGCTAGCATTTTCGACGGCGATAACATGTAACCTACAGAACACCCACACCATCCAATAGTGAATTTCAATGTCAATACAATATTTAGGAGTTATATTCGAGTGCAATATGAACAAAAATAATAGCCAACTATAGAATGAAACGTGACAATAAATTTGCATAGAGGTAATGAACAAATTACATTAAATATGAGAAGCTTTTAAAATAGAAATAGAAAGCAATTGATGTTCGACCAAGCTTGTAACAAATAAGAATTTTAAATACTACATGATTGTTTCACTCTATAATAATTGATATTGATCTTTTTCTTCAAAACTAATTCAAGAGACGATTAATAAGCGCAACTTGTTAATTAAACATTTCCCTTTTTATTTTCAATGTATTGTATTTTTTTTTTTGTTATCTGACCTTCTGATTGTACTCGAAGCATTAAAATTCATTTAGTTATTATTATTATTTTAGAAGAACATCAACATTCTTCTATGGTAGACGCTGGTGGCGATATTTTAAGTTTAAAAAGAGAGGCTGGAAACCTTCTTCGGTTACTGTAGGATATTTGAAGTATTGATTAACACGCTAAGTCTCGCATCAGAATTTTCTTCTTGTACTTTTAATAACATCACAAATTGTATAATTAATAGTAACAATAAATGAATAACTGCTATCCAAATTTTTGTCTTTGGTTTTTTGTTATACTGTTTCTAAAAAAATAAGCTGCTGTTGCTACTGGAGGGAGAGTCGAATGCCTACTTTCTTTTATACAAAATGTCACTTCTGCATACAGGTATATTTATTGTTTTTGTAACAAAATTGAATAAGTTGGTTTATATATAAAGGATTTTAATTTACGTTTTGTAATTCGTATTATGCTCGGATTTGCCATCTAGCGTCACCGTAAAGTTCACCCATGTATCTGAAACCTTGTAATGTGCGTGTTTCTTAACAGACTTGATCACTCACTTCAGCTGTATAAACCGCTGCAACGTCATATTTAGGCTTAGCGTCTGCCGCTATCTTAATGTATGTGGTTGACCAGCGCTAACAACGCGCTTATCTCATCAATGATAATAGCGTTGTTTTTGACATTATAACATCTACCCATATAAACTTACTAAAGAACAGAAGAACATACTTTCTGTGTGAAATATTTGCATATAAGCCGCTGCAAGCCCATTATAAGGAATTTAAATCTATTTATAATCGCCACCCACCGTCTTGAATTATGCAAAGCATTGTCTCATATCTATCATGCCATCCAGTTATTGCTTCTTAAGCAGGATTAAACCAATTGGCGTGAATCTCTTCAGAAATCCTGACTTTATACCTCTACGGTGGCCTGTATGTCATTCGTTCACTTTCCAAAGGAAAAGGAAGCGTCATGTAAGCGGCAATAATCAGTGTGTTTACTATTCGCGCCAGCTTAAAAGGCTCGGCCTTTCTGCTGACGCATGTATGTGTAGCGACTGTATGTACGGGCTACGAACGCAACGTTATCTCGATCGATTAGCATTCAACAAATAAGTATGTATGTACGCTTAAGTTGATTGGTAATGAGAATGTATGTCATTGCATCTATTAAATATTGGCGTTTCGTTGTAAATTTAGTTATAGAATGAGGTAATACTAAAGTTCTCCAACAGAGAGAACTGTTCTTTGTTTCCACTTTTCATGGTTATTATATTCATTACAAATGTACGGTTATTGGAAAATGTTAATAATTGTAATATAAAAGAAAGCAAATCAGGATAGAACGTAGTGTGTTTGAAAATTAGACCCCTCAAAAATATATTTCAATAAGGTAATCGTACGGTCAATTTTATATAGCTAATTCTGTATAGTGCGTAACAAGGCAGGAATATTCGTTCGAAAACATTTTCTCTAAAAGCACGTAAGAGCCGAAATTCGGATAAAACAATTATTTATGTCACGAGGAACGTAAGTGCAGTTTTGTTAACGACGATGTTGTTTGGGTATCGAAGCAAACGGGAGTTTGCAATATATCCCCGAGCGCAAAGGCACTTACAACCCTAGGATAATATATTTTTCCTTCCGAGCCGAAATGTTGAACCTGGTATTAAAAGCAACCAAGATAAATCACGCTTACGTCCTTCCTATAAGAGCAATAATGAATGATTGACTTCCGTAATCAGTAGTGGGAAAATATTATTTTATTTCAACTCAACGTTATAATGAAACTAATAAAAACAAACTTATCAACACTAATACACCAATTTTTGCAAATGTTGTCTTCGCGACTTTGACGTTTGTGAAATAAAACAATACTGTCTACGTGTATTGTTTTACTTGCATCATTATACTTTTCAAGAACACGAAATAATTGTGGCACTGTTTTTGACCAATAATCGGCCAGGCTTTGACTCAACGTGAATTTCGCTGTTGATTCCCTGATCGTGACACCTACTGGGCAAACTCTGTGGCGCTTAGCTATTCGCCTCGAAGAGACTGGCTCAACATGGGACGTTAGCAGACGTGGCCGGTTCCGAAGCAGCCGTTTAATCGAGAATACCGTTGCCGTGGCTGCACCCTTAAACATCAACCAGAACACGGGTCACACAATTGGATCGAAATTGTAAATTACAGCCAAGCCTTTCTAAACCTCGGTTTTCCATTGAAACCTATCACGAACGACGCAGCATTTTTCCACCTATACGGATATGTAAAAAAGCAAGTTATCGCTTTTGTGGTATTGAAAATCCACACTTCCACACACACCGCTAAATAAACATAATTAATAAACAGAAACAATTCCTTTTATTTACAAACAAAGTTACTGCCTAAGGAGATTGAGTGAGTACTTTTGCGCGACCTTGTACACTACTTCTCAGTTAATTTCAGTCGTCATGATAAAATGAATTTAATGGTGTGTACTTTCAGTGTACTACTGGTGATAATACTAACACGTTTTTGTAACTTTGCAACAACTGACTGATAGACATTATTGAAAATACTTTCAGATCGACAAGTATATAAAAGAACCAAGTTAATAGTTTTCCTAGTGACTAGGATGTGGAAAATCGAAAGAAAGATTTACCTGCTGCAGTAGGTTATTCTGTGCACAGTTTTTCGATATGGAAAAATGTTGGTCTTTACTTAGCGATGCTTCCGAGAAGAATAATATGCCGCAATTTGCGAAACCTTCTGGAATTTTTACATATTTTTGCCTATAAACCCTGGTAATGATTCTTAGTATCCTCTTTCGTTTCATCTGCTTATGTTTACAATTGTTTTTTATATATTGAAATTGGTGACTCGGTGTGAGTTCATACTGATAAAAATTTGTAAATGAAAAACTAAGTCTCACAAATATCTTCAATTGAATTTGGCGACCGATTTCATATATTTAAATTATTGTAACAATAATCACGAAATTGCAATGAAACTAATAAAAATCACTGTGTTTCTAAATAAAATAAACGAAAGCTAATGAACGACACAACACGTTAAAATTTCCGAAATAATGTCAGATTGTCTATCTTTTTTCAATAAACACTAAACACACATTAAGCTAAAAGTATTAATTTTATTGATAACAAGATAAACGTCATTTTTCAGTTATTGATATTTACGCCATGTTTTCGAATGATATTTGCTCAGTAAACCATTGATATGTAACATTACCCATGTCTATACGACCAGACAGCGTTACTAATTCCTACTATTAACCGTCCTCCTGAACCGGTGCCGAATTTCGGTCGTACAACGCTCTTCTAATTGAACCTGCGTTCAACCTTGATCCGTCGATTAGTTGATCTAAACTCGAACGACCTTTAGGACCATCGACCCTTAATACTATTAACATAAAAATCTAAGAAACTATAATCTTAAAAATTGTATAAAAAATACAAAAAACGCCTCCAAATTCATACTTAATAACAAATACAACTCACAACAATTTGTACAGATAGGGTTTCAGTCGGCTGTTAATTCATTTTTAGTCAGCAAAGACTGCAGGCATTATAAGGGGTACATCAATTAATATACAAACCAGCGGTTGAAATAAACCCATTATCTAACGAAAGGTCACTCTTGAGCATTCATCTGAACCGCTTACAGGAAAGTTTAGGTAACAAAAAATTATGTATTCAAATTAAGAGGTCTCATGTAAAAAATACATGCCAAATTACTAAATTTACTTCAGAAGTCATATCAGTATTCAAACAAAATGTTTATATAGGCGTAATGAATCTCAATAATTGTTCGTTCGTATGATATTCAATGGAGCTGCTTGATGTGTTTCTACGCATTTTTTATATGTATTCTGCAGCAAGCAGACAAGCTTCGTTGTATCATGCCACATCTATTAATGATGAACATAGTGGTTGTATGTATACCCATCAATACATACTTTTGATTATAGTCTTAGGTAATTGTTTTCTCATAATTTGGTCTTCATGTCGACTCGATCGGGTACGCACAATATTTGTATGAATAGCCGTTGAGTGAAGGAAAGAGACGCAACCGTATAACGGGAACCAAAATAGCGTGCGACATGTAGATGGCGCATCAAGTCGAACGGGAACCGCGAATCATATGTGTGTTTATGTAAATTGTTTAAAAAAATAACAAAAAAGAAAAGAATATGAGTTTTTTTTTAATTTCCTGTGAAAGATGGGAGTAGAGTGAAAGAATGGATACGAAATTGCGGCAATATTAATATTGTAATGACGGACATTGATAGGTTAAGGCACAAATTAATATGCGAGAAACATTTTAAGCCAACAGACATTCTAATTAATAATATACGTAAATTATTAAGTAAAACCGTAGTTCCTGTGAGATACAGCGAAGCAAGTAAGTACAATGAGAAAATATTATATGTCCGAATCAAGATTATACGGATATTGTTTTATCCGGAGTAACTAAAATATTCTTTTTCGAAATTGGATAGAACGGGCAATCTTTTAATGTCTCTCATTAGTACCTAAGCATTATGTATACAGGCTGTCTCACCGGGAACTGCATCGATCGATATATGCAACGGTATACAATACACTGAATAACTGCAATATGCAATAACCTGTATGTACTATTGAACCAAAAATTTTTAATAATTTTACATTTCCGGTCATACCGGAAGTAGCTGTCAATTTTGTTATTGTGAATGGAACACCTATATATTATTACATTTTTGAATTCCTAATTCAATTTTAGGGTTTGTTTCATACAACTATATTGCTATTTCTTAACATATTTCAAATATTTGCATTTTTTGAAAGATGGAAAGTAAGGAAAAGTGCATGTAAACTTTTATAGCTGTAAGTGTGTAATTCGAAAAATTGAAATTTTGCAGAACTGTTGACAATATAGGGTAGTATTCAGCGACGGTGAGTGATGACGTAAATGAGAGGCCGCTAATAGTGATTCGACTCACTCGTGCACATTGTACTATGCAACGGCAATACACGAGCGAGTCGAATCACTGTACGCGGCATGTTCACCCACCGCTGCTGGTAGTATTATAATCCGAACAATTTTTTCCCTGTCTTATCGAATTTCTCTTTAAAAAAATACAACAAAAATGTCGCACCTGAAATTGATACTGTTCAAGATATTTCAGAAAATGTGTATTGTAGCACAAATTAGTTTAAAATGTCTTCCAATTTTGTATATCTATATCTAAGTGAGTCATGATCATTACAAAACAATCCAGCATTGATAAATCCGTTTTTTTGCCATCAACGGTATACGTTCATGCTTTTTTGCCTTGATGTATCCGACGTTTTTAAAATTCTTTATTATTCGTTTAACTGTTTTTGGTGACAGTTTCTGTTATTGTAGTTACCGAGCAGCAAAGGAATCGCATGCTCCTCATATCGCTTTATTCAATCGGGTTGTAATATTACATGGTCAGTAGTTCTGCAAAATTTCAAATTTTCACGTTACATCTTCGCAGCTATAAAAGTTCACATGCCCTTGTACATCTGTCAAAAACCTTCAAAAAATTGAAATATTTCAAATATGTTGTTCAATATAGTTGTTTTATCAAAATTGAATAAAAAAGAAGAAAACATAGCAAAGAAGAAAAGTGTAGCAAATTCAACCGTGCAAAGCGTACAACACAAAGTGATCCAGTAAAGATATTTGTGCATATGCAATCCTTTCAATCTCCGAGAACACCATGGTCTACATCAGAGAAGCAACTGGTTATGTCACTGTATTACAAATCAGCTAGTTGCTACAAATTTATGAGAAATAATTTAAAATTTTATTTGGCGTCAGTACGCGTTATTCAATCCTGGTTAAAAGTTTCCAATTTATCTACAGGAGCAAGCACTGCTTTTACTAAAATGCTAAAATTAAAAGCAAGTACAATGACCGCTCGTGAAAAACATTGTGTGCTCATGTTTGATGAAATTGCTTTAAAAGGAAAATTTGAATATAATAAAGCTGTCGATGTTTTTGAGGGCTACCAAGATCTTGCAATTTTGGGTAAAGAAGAAAAGTTAGGTAACACTGCGCTTGTGTTTCTAATTCGTGATTTGTTCCACAACTTGGAAACTACCGTTTTGCTACTATATTTCCTAAGGGCCTGTAAAGGGAAATTGTCTACAAAGTATAGTACGAAACGTGATAAGCACATTAATAGCAATTTCCTTTAAACCTAAAGTGTTAGTGTGTGATTAAGGTACAAACAATAGAAGTGCGTTAAAATTACTAGGTGCTACGCAAGAACATCCAACGATTAGTATCCTAGATCACAAAATTTTTACCTGCTTTGATGCACCGCATTTACTGAAGAGTCTACCAAATAATTTTATCAATTGTAGACTCTGTTTTACAACTGGTGGTAAATATATAGCTTAGTCCCAAAAACATACGAGATAGATCAAAAAAGCAAAACAACAAGAAGCATGTTGAAAATAACAGCAGCTAACATTTGGCCCACAACATTTCAACGAATGCGTGTGAAACTTGCTGCTCAAATATTTTTGCGATCCGTTGCGGCAGCAATAAGCACAGCTGCAGCGACAACTAACAATAAGTTAGCTACAGATACTGCTTTAGATACTACTAATTTCATTGAAAATATAAATAACATATTTGATGCGTTGAACAGTCGAATTTTACATGATCCAAATCCATACAAACGCGCGTTATCGGTGTTAACACCACATTCCGTAGATACCATTACAAAAAGCCTTAACCTATTTTCAGACAACAGTATTTGAAGGGCCTAAAAACGTAACATACGTTGCTGAAACGGATTTTTTTGGACTATCAATTCTATTTTATTACTTTGGCGTAAGTTAATAAATGAAGAATCTGTTAACGGGATTTTTGAAGATCCACTGGAAAATTTGTTTTCAGTTGTCAGAAATCGCGGAGGCTACAATCCTATGCTAAGTGCTCGTCCACTACGAATTACATTTCAGCATAATATGAGTATTCGACTCCAAATAGCATCTGGAACTAGCAACTCCGAAGTGGACGATAGTGATTTCCTTAATATTACCTGCCATCCTGAAACAGCTGAATATGTAGAAGTAACAAGTGTCGCACCTACTTCTTTAATAGAATCAACTCCTCAAAACATAGCCGGCAAAGAGACCGATACTCGCCAAAATTTGGATGCTTATTTGCACACTCAATCTACCTCATTAGAAACTTGCAGCAATATTTACGTTGCTGGATACCTTGCCCATCGTATACTAAAAAAAAGTAAGTGTGACACGTGCGGAGAAAAGTTAATTACTAACAATGATCTCATAGACAAGAATGAATTATTATTATTGTATAAAGATTACACAGGCTCTCGAAAAACGAAAAATATTGAATACCTAAAAAGATTATCGCTTGTGGTTTGAAGCGTTATAAGTATGTTGTTAAAAAAATTTAATATAGCGTTCGCCAGTTATAATTGTGCGCATGGTGTAGCTCATAAAATAGAAACCCATCTACTTCGGAGACTCGAAGGTATTCAAGAGGAATCCTTCCGAAATGCACCGAAACTCCCGGATGAAAAAAAAGCAATAAACCAAATCGAAAAATGAATATTTTAAGTTCCACTTGAAAACGAGAATTGCTTTTATAATTTAGCCATTAGACTTCCTGTTTATGTTCTCTTTTCTGCATATTTATGTTGAAAGAAATATTTATTGTGAGTTTGGGACCAAATTTTACATATCAGAATATCAGTCCAATAAGGATATCCCCGTGGAGGACATCATTGCTGATGTCGAGGCCTCATTACCCTTAGACGACAAAATTTCAATTAGATCTAAGATTTGTAACGTAATTTCCAACTTCAAAAATTCATAATACACACGAAAATTTCATTTCACAAAATAATATTAAGGAAACTAAACAATTTTTGCGTAATAACCCACAACTAATAGTATTAAAACGAGACAAAAGCAACAAAACTGTAATGACCACAATGTTTACACTATTCTTCCAAACGATCCTACAAAAAAATGTCAAAAACTAGATAATGATTTACTAAATTCATGGGAACAAAAAAATTATATTTCCACACACACAGCAAAACACTTTACAATTAATAATTCTCTGTCACCTAAAATATATGGTTTACCAATATTACACAAACCTTTACGTCCGATTGCTGAAAATAATAATTTGCAAATATATTTATTCTTCTTAATTGTGAATTGTAGTTTCTGAGGAAGATGACATAAATGTTGTCGAAACGTTAGACGTCTCTTATTTTATCTTCTCACACTGGCTGCCACTAAGCCCGAAAGAAAAACCTATCAAATTTATAATTATGTTTCCCTTCTTTATAATGTTTTATTTACTTCTCTTGTTGTTTTAGAAATTTGAACTATTTTGTTAACTACAGTTAAATAAATTAATGTTACCATACACAACAATTGATTTACCAATTAGTATTTTTGTTTTATTTTACATATCACGAATGACATATTTTTCAAAAACCCTGGGTTCGATATATTGCCTTTTAAAACCAAACACGCCATAAAAATTTACAATTTCTCCAACGGCTAATAGATACAATTGTTCTTTAAATGTCCAAAGACAAAAATAACGCATTTCCTTATTTCATTCATATTCGCCAGCTGCCTACGGCATTGTTCAGGGTTTATTAAAAAAATCTATAGAGGGCTGCACTTTAGCGGCAAATATTTTTGTCTAGAGAGAGAATAGAAAAAGATGCAGATATATACCCAATTCTCCCATTAGCTTGCGTCTCTTTAAAATTCATTCACTCAACGCTAAAGCGTTTGGGTTAATCCCAATCGGTCGCCACGCTGAACGTCAGAGCTGTTGCGCAAGAAGCACAAATAGTCTAGAAATTATTTGTGTTCCAAGTTATAAGGAAGAAGTACCTTCAAAAATAATGGAACTAATAAGTAATTTACTTGAAATTAAAAATTCAAGTATTAAGTATAAAGTAATTACTCATTTAAATACTAAAAATAAGTATTTTAACTACTAAGAGTAAATGAAGGTACTTTTGTGAATGAAGTGCTTTTAAACGACCTCTTTCGAGTATTTAAATTAGAATTAAAATAAACAAACAAAAAGAAAAATCAAACAGGAACGACAGTTTAATGAAATGTACTACATTTGAGCATTACAAGTATCTCAAAGCTTGTGTCGCTGAAAGCATGTCGTTTAGAGAAGGCAATATTCACTTCACTATGTGATAGTCACCTAACATTCATATAGTAAATCATCTAGATACTCCATCCTTTCGAATTTATGGCCGGTGGTTTCCTTTTGAAGAAGCCGATGTCATTAAAAACTAGAGCGCAACATTCTCGCTTGCCTTCCAGCGGTGGGTAACCGCGAGAGGTTGGGGGAATACAGAACTGCTTCGTTACATGTCGGCACTTCCCCGCCTTCTATGCTGTGCACAATGTGTAATACATACCGCAGTGTGAAATTGATAAGTGTCGGAATTGAACGGAAAGCATTAAAAACATTGAAAATGCATAGAAATGCATCAACTTATATGTTTGCTAACAGGGTAAACACGTATTTATGGCAATTTCCAGATTTAATATATAATGGTAAAGAAATCAGATGTTTAGTTTGCGAT
>LR736954.1:102390-160849 GCA_902654985.2 Oryctes borbonicus
AATTAAAACGAATCTTTCACTATGGTACAATAATTGGCTCTACAACAATGTCGTGGTACCTTACGGATGGCATTGATGCAACCATTAATACCACTAACAAACCATATTCCGCCCCTAGACACAAACAGATCCTCTACAGAAAGAAGTCGTTGGCACCATAAAATTTTCATTGTAAATATACAATCGAAAACTCGACTCGTCGCTGAAAAGACAACACTTTTGATTTTCTAGATTCCAGTCATGGTGTTCAATCGCCCAACGATTTCTGCGTGCACGGTGCTGCTTTGGCAATTAGGAGTATCTGTCACGTTTTCTTGCTTGTAAATTACGTACATGCAACTTGTGTAGAAATACCTCATCTAATGGCGATTTGTTACTTTAACCTATTTTATTGCACATTCATTTATTCTATTTGTTACATCGAACCTTTCTAAAATTTGGAATTTCCAACAATACCCAGATTTAATATTTTTTATATTGCTCCACATATTTTAGTCGGATTGTGGATGATTCCGAGTAAGAATTTTTAATATTCAGTGAAATTCCCGGCCAATTCTACCCGTTAGGGACAATAACTCTAACCATAATATCGGCTACAACCTAAATGTTTCATGTTTCAATGTTTCATCAGTGTTTGTGTAAGTGATGTTAGATTTATAATTATCGACAAACTTCCCTGTTATTACGAAATTTAGAGATTAAGGTTTTACCAACAGTGCAATTGTACTTTTAAGGTAAACTGCATTTTGCTGCACTTCATTGGTCAGCACGGAATTGTGGGCGGCAAAGAGAATCCAAGAAGTAGTCTACAACAGATAGACTCTCAGCACGATTCTTTAATTGTTAGTTTGCTAATAAACGTATGAAGCGTTAAGTACGAAAGTGTTTTATTTCGTGTCAATTTTTTCAATTTCACATTATAACTAATAGTTATATGGTTCTTTGAACCTGGGAATAAGAGACGTGCCACCGGTAAATCCATCGGAACCGTCAAGGCATCCAGTCGGAACAATACTTTTGGTTTTATTTCAGTCATATATAGTTACTATTGACAAGAAAGCTAAATTTCTTTTTAAAATTGTAAAGAAACCAAAAACTTAATAGAAAATGCAGGATCATTTTTGTCTGCAACATTTAATTCTGAAGGACTTTACACCTTATAGTGTTTGTCGTAAAATGAATATTACATGGTAAATCTCTGTGTGCGCCTGACCATCAAGACCCGACATATGCACTAACACAATGTACACTATGAATAAAAAGCAGCCAAAATGCACTGATGGTCTGATGATATGTTTGTTAGACATGAAATCGGTCGTCTAATTTGGAATAAAAGAATTTGTGAGAAAAATTTCGAACCTTTTCTTCAATTTTCCCAACGTAACCATTTTCTCACACATGGATAGTTCCCATGGATTATTTGATAACACTGATTTTTCTTGTATCGTTCTACGGAAAGTTGCACACGTCTTGCACAAGAATTCTTCATTTGTTTTGAAGTGCCAGATAGATGAAATTTATTCGCGATTATTCATTGAGATCATTATTCAAAATGTGGTTCAAAATGGGAAAAATCCTCTTTACAAATATAGAAGATCCATCCAGGAACATCTTGAATCTGTCTTTCTCTACCATTGTGCTAATTTCAAACAATTATAACTACAACTATATGTTACCGATTAAAACTTATTTCTACCCTCCCCGTATCCTATAAATAGAAAAAACTGTTTAATTACTGTATGGAAGGTTTCCAACTAACAAAGGGATATTGCATTTCAACGATAAGGTACATACATAACAGCATATGCACTGTTACATACAAACGTACACCACGTTTCAGGTCTAATGGCTTAGTTTACGTAGAAAGCGAAGACTTATCCAACTATAATGTCATAGACTAATTGATGTAAAGTCGTTGGCTTTGTAATTAGCACAACATGGAAGATGCCACGAAATCTAACATAATTATCCCAGAATAAACCGAACGTTATTGAGGCGAAAATTAAAGCAAACCTCATGGTAATATACGTATGTATGTACAAAATATCGGAGTTGCAAATATAGAAATACAGTGGTATCTCGGCTTACTATAGCATCTTGTTACGAAATTTGCAGATTACGAATTGGTTTCTAAAACCAAAATGTGCTCTCGGACGCGAAACTCGGGTTACAACTTTCACAGATTCGGCAGAATTTTCGTGCGAATCGTGTGCATGCTAGAACAAGATAGTTATAAGAGATGACCAAGGCAGGTGAAATTATTACTTTTTTGCAATGATTAGACAGACTTGTGTCTATTCGTCTCATAAGAAAGGGTTCGTGTTGCCTACTGGTTTCCCCGAGAGTCAACAAAACACGAGTCTGTCTAGTCGCTGCAAAAAAGTAATAATTTCACTTGCCTTTGTCCTCTATAGTTATCACCAAAGAAATATACTCGTTTTTATGGATGGTCCTCTACTATTCTACCGCTTCGCATCTGTCTTGAATTCATAGTTAATATTGTCCCTTATTTGCCGAATCGCTAATATTGAAATTTAAACGGAAAAGCCATCTCACCCTCGTCGTCTCCCGTCAAGAATGAATAAAGGTAGTTTATGTATGAGTGAAGTTATTTCTTTTTAATTTCCATCATATATAACATTATGTTAACATTTAAATGTAATATTATTTTTTTTGTTATGAGAACAGATTATTTCTATTTCCTTTATTTCTTACAGAAGAATTTGATTCTAGTTACGAAATTCCAGATTGTGAAATACTTCTTGGAACCAATTAATTCCGTAACCCTAAGTACCATAACATTATACACAATATACTGTGCGGCAAAGTTAAGGAATAAATTCATTAAATTTAAAAGAATTTGTTTTCCGAAGAAATGGTTGGACAGGTTAATAATGTTTTTTTACATAAGTATTTTTCCATCAATTTTAAGATTCCTCCACCTTTGGTTTTCAAGTAATGACTTCACTGACATTTTTCTTAAATGAGAACTCCTGATTTGTTTTTTTACAGACCTTTCAATCGTCTAAATGGTGCCGTCAATATTTTAATACCTCCAGACAATAACATAAAAGGCATTTAAAGAGTACAAGGTATAAACGTAATCTATAACATGTAGCATGCCAGGTTTTACTAGTCTCTTTGTAAATGAAACAAATTTTTGATAGGAAATTTATTTTTAGCAATTGAAAGTTTTACATGTGTCTGTATATTACATATAAACTAATTTTTGGACTTTGCTGTATTTACAGTATATCGTGGATATCAATTGATTTATTGGGGGATTTAAGTTTTTGAACGGCTGAATTTGAAATTTTCTAGCCACTTCCTCTTGAGCATATATATAGTGCTCTAGCTTGTTCGTTTTGAACTTGTGCTTTTTTGTATAATTTTTAAAGTTTATAATGTCATTTTAATAATCTAAGGTTTGCCCAAGAAAATCTAGGTAAGTGCACAGTGTTTATCCTTAGGTACTATTCATTATGTACTATTAATTAGTAAATGTTGAATATTTTCTTGCTATTTTGCGTTTATGCACATGTTTGCTTCTAGGCAGCAACAATAAACTATCAAATTTAAAAAAGATCTTCAAGTAATTGTTTTCTTTAATTAAAAATGATTGCAGCAAGTAATTAATTTGTGGATTTTTGCCTGGTACATATTTTGTAACCACCTTCGATTCGAAGATTTATTGGTCCTTAGGACATTTTAACTTTATAATATAGATAACGTCATTCAATATAGTTCGCCGCAAATTTCTTTTAACCGCATATTGTACGAAGATTTTACCTTTGGATATTTTAAATGACACACATCATAATCAACATTGTCAGTGTACTTTAAATTGTTTTTTATGTTTTGTTCTCCCCTTCCCGTAGGATTTCTACTGGCGCCCAAATTAAAATCTAATTAGAATTAGAATCACTCTTGTTTCTATCGAAAACGAGCAGCTATTCCAAAAAGCACCGTACAAAAACCAAGTGAAGATAAATGCTGTTATTCAAGAAATTAAATGATCGTTTCCTTTAAATCAAATGTTCGAAATGCCAACTATGGGTCCTTTGACAATAAGCAAATCTGTGGACACATAATTTTGTACATTGCCTACGGTAATTGAGGTACACAATAACAACTCTCACCCACACTTAACAAAATATTAAGTTTTACATCTTCATTCATTTTTCCACAGGCGCAGGTTGCATTTAAATGTGGTTAATATAGCCAGTTTCTCTGAATTTTCTCTTAACTTTACTCTCTGTGGATCGGTTGATATTTCTATCTGGTGTTAGTGACGCATTCAACAAGAGTTATCATTTCTATGAGTTAAGTTTCACTTAAACAGTTGTTAGGCTTTTTATTAGTAGCAAAATTTATAAAGAAATGAATCGCATTAAATTTAATTTTCACAGCATTTATCCTTGCTTTTTGTTATTAATGAATTTTATGTTTTCCACTCTTTAATTGACTTTTATTTGAACGCTTTGTTGTGTGAGGTATTGAGACCTTGATGGTACCATAAACGCAATTGAATAATTTATTAAATTGAAATAATAGGAGTTGTTATTTAAAAAATTATTATAAAATTGACTTATCCGTGTTCCTTCGAAAAACAAATTGTTTCAAATTTTATGAAATTATTCCATAACTTTGCCGCACACAGAGTAGTAATTACATAGGCGTGTTAGAGAATTGCATACAGTTTACGTAGAATATTAACGTTGACTAAATATTATCCTTAGATAAGAATAACTTGAGAAATGGAACGAACCCTGTATGTCTTATCTCATCTGAATTTCAGATTTGTCACTCGAAAAACGTTCTTTTCTAAGATCGTGAAAAATTATATTCGTTTAATGTAATATGATAGCCATAGATAATGCATTTACAGAAGATGAGTAACTGGTAGGTGATAAGTAATCAAAGTGTTTCCATAAGGTACATTATGTAATTTAAAAAATGCATAAAGTTCGACAAATCGACTTATGTCGCTCTAACAAAAGAGATATGCCCCATCATTAGTCACCACACAACAATGCGTGAATATTTCCATTTTGAAAGGGAATAATGTTTTAGATACCTACTAATGTATTACACATTGCATATCTTTCCATATTGTAGAACGTGTGACAAAAGCGTAGTAAATTAGTCGCAGTGACTAATATTCAACACAAAAGTACATTACTCTTTAAGAAATGTGAGATCTACAAAGGTATTAAAAAGTGATGCGGCCCTAGCAAAACCATGTGGTGTAGTGGTTAGCACGCGTGTACGGCGATCCGGAGATGTTAGGTTCGAGTACTTACCGGGGTTGATTTTTAAAAAATGTAATTACGTCGGAAATACCAAGGAAATTATGAATGTTTTGAATTTGAAATAATTTGCAAAGATAACATTTTACATAAATTCAAATAACAGTTCTAAGAAAATTACATCCGGAGTGATTTGGTCCAAATGCGAGCTATTGCGATTCCAGCACTCATTTAAACATTTCTGAAATTACTGATAACAAAGTTAAACTCCTATAAAACAAGAACTTGTCGGTTGCGGTAAATCATTTTTATAAAATTCCAATTTGCTAAGAGACTCGACACCGGAATGGAGATATTATTTATTTAAATGGGCAAATTACCTAGCCTAATATCGGTCCTTCCTCCAGGAAAGACAACGACGGCCAACTTCTGTAAATTCAAGAGAATGTTGTTTACTCTATTGAGTACTCTGCAAGCATGTCAAAATCTTAATTAAGCAATCAAGATAGTTGAAGCAAATTCATCTGGTGTGTAAGAAATGTAAACCTGTGTGTCATCAGCGTAGAAATTGCAACCATAACGCAAAAGACAAGTAGACAATGCTGAAGTGTAATGTGTACAGAAGAGGACCTAAAATAAAACCCTGGAGAACACTGGAAGCAACATTCCTGAATTCCGAGATATTTTGACCCAATTTATAAACTCGAGATCAAACAGAAGAAACACAAATGACACCGTCTTATTAAGTTTTGTATTGCATTAGAAATGCAGTTATTATTTCTTTCATTCAAATAATTAATTCACGAATTTTATTGTCTAATAGTGTCAGCCCATGCTTACATTGTATTCGTATCCGAATTGACAATCCAAACCAGAAGTTGATTGTTTAAATTCCCATAAACCGCTAAAACATTATGTGGTGGTGCTCCATTTTGCTGCCAAACGATGTTATCCAATTGGTTTTTTAAGAAGTTTTGCGGTAAGTCATCTACGCACGTACGCGAAGTAGATGAGGAAGGATTAAGTAGATATATTTCCGCTATTAATTCGAAACGGTAAAATTGGTCCAACTACTTTATTTTGAAGAACCCTACATTATACGTGCATAGACTTTCTTGCAGGCTTTTTATTTGTACCACTTTTTTCTTTTTACGTTTCCTCCAGCGACTTTTTTCCATGAAAATATGGGAAGTAAAAAAAAGTGGACTCATCTGTCCATACAAATTTATTAAAGAAATTAACGATATTATTTGGATTTCCAGTCATTTGTTGGCAAAACTGCAATCTTCTCTCTGAAATTCTGTGAGCTTTTGGACCGATAATATTTTATACGACTGGGAGAGATGCTTTTATTTAAATCCCTTGCAGTAGTTACTGAACTGCCTTCCAAAATAAAATTAGGAATTAAGTTTTTCAATGAGACATGTTGACAAGTATTTAATTTTTAATTTCAAAGTACTGACATGACGTCTTTTGACTAACATCTTTAGTATTGCTTACATGACGGTAACAATTTACTAACATGTTTGCAGAAAGACCTTGTAGATTTGGATGCAGTTTCGCATATCCTTTCTTAACAGTGTAACCTATATTAATTTACAGATTGACAGCTAGTAAAAAACTAGTAATTGTTTTATTTTGATATATCATTTTCAGTGCCTCTCTGCTTTCGAACTAAGAATATTTCCTAATTTTATTTAGGAAAATGATTACCTAAAATAGTCTGATATATTTGAAGTCAGGAGATAAAAGGCTATTGAAAAATATAGAAATATACTGGGAGTTCGATTAAAAGAAAGCAAAACTATGTTTTGTTGGCCACCCCCTGTATATGCAATTTTAATAGTTATCAAACTTTTGTTCAGCTGAAGTAAAACACGTCATTTGAAGCATTTTTCTGTATCCATAAAATGAAAACCCCTGTACTTCTGTGCAACATACATTGGTAATTGTGTCGTGCTATTGTCATGGGAGTGCATCAGAAATCGATACGAGCTAATATATTAGTCACATATGTGGAAAAATCCCTCATGACCTGTTAACGATTATAAAAAACTTTTACATAATACGGCGCGAATGAAATTTACCACTTCTGTTGTACCTCTCATTGTAATTTTCCACTTTGTTAATTTTGACTGTTGCTTACGTAATTTTGACGTAAATTAGAATGAAGATTATCATTCTTCATCGTTAAAAGTTTACACTAATAACAATCATTCTTTTATGCGGAGAGCATTCGAATTTAAATTTCTTCGATATTGTTACGTAAAGATATTCAAAGTCAATTACTTGGTAACCGCAAATTACAATAATCTAATTTGACTGCTGCTTAAGTACATATTTCACAAGAAAAACAACAGTAAATTTAAAATGTGGATCTTAAATTTATTGTTGCCTATCTACACACGACGCATGACGTCGAAGGTATGACTAATTTACCTTTTTTATTATCCGTTAAGTGAAAAATGTTTATTGTTATATCGAGGTTTGTAACTATCGATGCCTGTAAAAGTATGTTTTGGAGACATTTGGAAAACTTGCACAAGTGCTAGGACCAATAAGGCCATCTTATACAAAGTACAATATGATAAAGAAAAGTAACCGATAGGGCCATGTTTTTTTAAATTATTTTTTATGTTGGTTACAACCACACCTAACAACCTTGCTTAAATCATGTCAAGACTGTAACTGATTTTTCTTATTTTGGTTTTGCAATTGGATAAGTCTTGGGTTTCCCATAGTGTGTAAAACATATGTGGAATCTCTGCGGCAATGGACAATAGGAAAGAGAAAAGGCTTAAACTTTGTTGTTAATATGGTGTGGATAGTAACAAAAAATCATAATAACGATTGTTTTTTTTTTTTGTATTGTGAGTGTGAAAGGCTTTAATTGCTACAAGAAACATAAATTGAAATATCCTGTTTGGAGTCAGCAAAGCAACTACCACAACCATATTATGTTGTGAGGTGTGGAATTGCCGCCAGACTCACAGCCTACTATAATTACTACAGAATCTACCAGTGAAAGTGAGATCTTTATCTGTCAAAGCAATCATCTTTAGCATCCAGATTGAAAGAAAATAATTTACTTAAGCTCGGAGTTACAATAACAGCTTACAAAGCATGAGAACTGACAATTCTTCCATACTTCAAAAATTAAAATTAAGAACTCATTTATTGCTGTGACATTCCAGGACTTCTTTTTAAAATAGGTTTACGTAAATATGAACCAAAAGACTTTTTATTGACAGTTCTACAAGAAGCTTGAAAGGTATTCTATTGCATAATGGAAATCGCTAAGCACCCATCCTCCATCCTCAACGAAGCTCAAGGAAGAATCCGAAAATATAAAATTGGTTTTGCAGAAAATACAGTATCAACAGCATGAATGGCCTGTTTGCGTTGATTTACAGATGACAAACTTTTTGCGTGGGTGGCAAAGTGGATACACCGAGCACCCCTGTTTTATCTGTATGTAGGATAGTAGAGCAAAGCAACATAGTGGACAAAAAAAGAAATGGCCACTTACAGAAAAATCAACTGTAGGTGAAGTGAACATCATAACGAGTTTTTGCTCGACAGGGATAAAATCATTTTGCCTCGACTTCACATAAAGCTGGGGTTCATGAAACAATTTGTTAAAGCCTTACATAAAGAAGGGGAATGCTTTAAATATATTTGTAGATCGTTTCCCAAAGTAAGTTTAGAAAAATTAAAGGCTCGAATTTTGGATTATCCTCAAATTCGCAAGCTCATTAACGACTTGAATCTCCCAAAAGCCAAGACTGATGTTGAAGCTTGGTTGAAGCTTCTGATTGGTGTTCTTTTGTTACTATATTTAAGAACTTCTTGGGTAACAATAAGGCAGAACGTTAATATTAGGAGAATGGGTGCTAATATGGGCATTAAATTACACTTTCTGCATATCATTTGGACAGATATCAGAGAAGGTAAGATGTATACATGATGACAGACTATTGGTTGGTACCTGCAACGTGACTGTTTCCAAGTCCAACAGAAAATCATAGAGACAGCATTTCACGTAGCATTTGTAGTGATATGTTTTTCTTTTTTTACTAGAAACATGCTTTTTAGTTTTATATTCATTTTATTTTGTTGGCCAGTGTAATGTCAAGTACACACACAAAAGATTGTAGAACGTAAGAAACCGCAATCCCAAGGCGGAGTTCAGACGAACTACTTGACAACTTACCGTGTACAGTGTAAATTTAATAAATTCGAACTGTTTAAGAAGCTTATTAAGCAAGCGACGGTATATAAATATTATTGAAGATGTTTCGTTTATATTTAATATGTATACTATAATGTTACAAAATAACACTAACGAGGTTAGTCGTTCCTTTCGGCATCTATTTCAATAACAGTATATTTTCAATGGTTAAAAATTATCATATGTAACAATGGAATAAAACAATTGCCAACGTAGTAGGACAATGGTGAAAATTAACGCCAATTTTATTTGTGACTTATGTCTAGCTGTCGACCAGGCACATACGTAGTATTTCTTCCAAGTCCAATAGTTTTGATTAAATATTTAAATTAAAAATTTGTTCGAAAGTGTGTTCAATAGGATATTATTGAAGAAAAGGTGTTCGAAGAAGGACATAAACCTGGTGTTTATGTATTAGAAAGTTACAAGAGTTAAGATTAGTATTTATTTTCATTTCTACGTCTTAACACGTCTCTTCTCATCTGCCGAGTGTCTAGGAACATTCCCGGATTCACGACCCTCAATTTTTGAAAAAAAAATTTTGAATTTCGAAAAATTTCAAAAATTTTCCCAAATTTCATATTGTCAAAACATTACAATACTTTTAATTATTATCGAATTTTGATAACAGTTTTTTGCTTGCAAGAATATTGCAAACTCTGAATCTTCTGAAGATTTAAAGTTTTGGAAATAAAGGAAGCTTATTCCAAAAATACTTTGTCACTTGAGAGGGTCGAAATTACATTAAACGACGAAAATTTAAAAATCTTTACATCAGGTATGACAAACAAAATAGACGTTTCAGTATTTTATTGTTTCATTTTAAAACATATCTATTCACTGCTAATTCCCGAAGGTATATTTACATTCTTGATTATTAAATAATTGCCTGAAGCTTAACTATTACATTAATTTCAAACGATTATCTCTATTATTTTTTAATTTAAATAATTTAAAAGAATGTATGTAAAATCAATATCTCACTGTTATTATCTACTGGTAAAAAAAACGGCAGTTTCAAAAAGTTTCATGACATCGAACTATTGTATAGTGAATGAAAATTATTTATGTGTTTATAAGAGACATCATTAAAAGTAACACATTTTTATTATATAAGTTTGGAAATATTTAATATAACGAATCTATTACTGCTAAATACAATAATATTAATGCCAATAATAGTAACACAAATATATAGTACCACAAAGTATCTAAAAACACATGGTGTGTTCATGCACAATAAACGTAAACATACAAAGAAAGTAATGTTAAAAGTTACCGTTTCGTAAGTAGATTGGGTGTGAAAAGGCATGAGAAAATTATTTGTTCAACGGTAATTAAATGTATACATATTAAATGTAAACGAAATATTTCAAACAATATTTATATGTATCTATTGTATTAATTATGTTAGATAAACGACATAGAACTAGAATTAAATTACACTTAAAAGATAAGAAAACTAAACACTGAATATCTAGCATAATCTCAAGTTAGGAATCGGTACTTAGGCACCAGATCTGTTCCCGTTTTCTAGTCCATTCTTGCTTTCTCGGGGATAATTTATGCAATTGTGTCTAATAGTATGTTGAACATAGTAAAACAAAGAAAAAAAGGGCATACATTATTTACAAACTAAGAATGTTAAAATAAATGTAAACTAACAATTAATCATGCGTTGGCTGCCACATCGATTACTCACATCGAAATTGTTTATGAAACATATATAGTTGTATTTTCTTTAAGAATGCCCTATGGCTCAAACATTTGTACTCTTTAGGAAATTTGTTATATGCGTTATGTAAATAATTGTTGGAATGAGGAGGTTCGATGCACTAGGGAAGAGATAAGGTCCCTAAAACTTCCGATCTAGTCTAGAATCACTATTCAATAGTAATTAAACTTATGAATGTTAAATGTAGACCTAATACTTGCCAATAAACACTGCGCGTTTTATTACGCGGCCTATTTGTCTGTCTCCTTCTATTTGTATTTATTCATCAAGAGTAGACCCTTTATTTTATATTTAACAAAGTAGCTATTTACAAACACCGCGGTTATTAAATTCTTTCACTGTACTATAAGATACACAGTAAATAAGAGTAACAATGCCTACAGTCACATACAACTGCAGCAATACTGACAAAAATAAAAACATGTAACAGGCCAAAATAAGACAAAATTACCTATCATTATTCAATAATATAGAAATAGAAACATATGAGAATGCGATTACATTAGACATTATGCCGTGATAAGGCGCGCGTCAACCTCTTGTTTTTGAAACAAATATCTTTAAATCAAATGGCATGTTGTTCATCTGGTAGGTTATTGTATTCTGACTATGTTTGATACGTAAAAAATCTTTGATAGAGCGCCGCTTTATGTGGAGCTGGCAAAATTTTACACCGAAATCTTATGTTCATCAGTTCTAAATGTAATCTTATGGTAGAGACGATTGGGAGTGTATAATTCTGCGATATTCACCCATCGAGTGCGAACTAATCATATATTTGTATATACTCTGTATATTATTTTATATAAGCTTGGAGCTCGGAGTTGCTTTATTACCAAATTCAGGTCCAGTAGCATATGCTTCTCGATCATTGTCAACTATTCAAAAATGCTATGCGCAGATTGAAAAAGAAATGTTAGGTATTGTATTTGCATGTAAGCGATTTTATCAATATATTTACTCGAAAAAAGTTACTATAGAGACTGATAACTAACCATTTGCTCATATTTTTAAGAAACCTTTAGTAAAATGTCCTATGCGAATACAGCGCACACTACGAAAGGAGATGCTATCATTATTGCATATCAATCACCTTGGGGTAACCAAAACTAAACTTAGAGCTCGCGATGTGTTGTATTGGCCTGGTATGCTGGCAGATATTGAAAACATGATATTATCTTGTAGTACATGCTTAAGATTCTCAAATGATAATGCAAGGAACCTTTAACTCCACATCCTGTACCGAACTTTCCACGGGAAAAAGTGGGAGTAGATTTATTTCAGTAAAATGATTGTAACTATTTATTAATTATTGATTATTTTTCTAAATATGTTGAAGTCAAAAAACTAAATATTACAACGGCAACAGTTGTTATTGAAATCTTAAAGAGTGTATTTTCAGTCCATGGTATACCGATAATACTGTTTTCAGATAATGGACCTCAATTTTCTTGTTTTGAATTTAAAGATTTTGCTCATGAATGGAATATTAAAGATTTAACTTCAAGTCCTTTATACCCTAGATCAGATCGTGTAGTGGACAGATCCATACACACTATAAAAAATATTTTACGTAAATTTACGTATTCTAAAACGGGTATAATTGTAGCTTTACTTGAATATAGGAAGACTCCTATTTCTGATAACATTAAATCACCTTCAGAACTTCTTTTTGGTTTGGCAAGAAAATTAGGGGGTTCTTACCTAGTAAAGCTTTAAAATCTATTATTGTTAACTATAAACAACAAAGAAATTATCTTCAAAGACGTCAAAATACACAAAAGTGGTATCATGATCAGCATAGCAAAGCATTAAAACCTGTTACTGTAGGAGATAAAGTTTATATAAAAAACTAAAAGATATGGACACCAGGTATAATTTGTAAAAGATATAATGACCACTCTTATTTAGTTAAAGAAAGCAACTCGGATATAATTAAAAGACGTAATCGTACATTTTTGAAAGAGCTAAATGAAAATGTTTGCTGTGATGAGTATGACACTGCATCTGATGCGGAAGACATAACTAAAAACATGAAAACGCACCAAAAAGAAGGTGAATGTAGTAATTCATCTGTGCAAAATGATTCTGATGCAGACAGTTGTGTAACAATTTCTAATGAATCTTCTTCGTCTAATGATTCTAAGAAAGTATCAAGGCCAGTTACACAAAAGACTAAAAAGTCTAGGTATAGCAGAGTTTTAAAACAACCATCTAGATATACTGCTCAGAATCATAATAAAAAAATAGTTGTATTGTGTTGCACTTGTATTAATTAAGGTATGTTGTTTTTATATATATACTATTTGTTTATAGGAATGTTGGTATTTATTGTGTTTGTATATTTATAATATTTATGTCGATTGCTCATATATTTGTATATACTCTGTATATTACTTTATATTAATGTTATACACCATACGATATTAAAGGCAATTCTTAACTAGACACTCACGTGTATACATGCTCCTCTATCTCATACCTATATAACATATGTGAGATATGCTCAAATTCATATGCCATAAATATACGAGGGATGTTTCCAAAGTTCTGGGAATTGTGCTCTAATTAAATTACGCAGAACTTCTACACAATGCTATTGGTGATAGATAAATCTTGACATGTTTATGCAGCTATCCAGTGCAATAGAGTCTGAGTCAGATGCTCCACTGACACAGACGTGTTTTCGTGTTTTTGTAACCATGAAAGACGCGGTTAAATCTTAAAGAGCAATATTTTTTTTTTTTTTTGGAATGAAGGTGTGAGAACTTATTATTCAATGTCTGCAAGGAGTGTTCGGTGAGTCTGCAAAATCTAAAAGTAGTGTATATCGGCCGGATCGATCGTTTCAAAACTGGTATGGTACCGCTTCAATCACTTATGTTTGAATATCACTAGAGCGCAACATTCTCGCTTGCCTTCCATAGCTGCCTTGTTGCATGTCAGCACTTTCCGGCCTGTGCTATGTGTAATACGCAGTGCGAAGTTAATGAGTGTCTGCATTGAACGGAAAGCATTAAAAATGTTGAAAATGCGTATAAATGTATCAACTTGTTTGTTTGCTAATAGGCTAAATACGTATTTATGGCAATTTCCAGACTTAATATATAACGGTAAAGAAATCAGGCGTTTAGTTTGGGATAAAAGTTTATTAAGTTGCAAACCATCAAAAAAACCGGATGGATTCCGTATAAAGTATTCCTATGTGATTTATCGATGATGTTAAGGGCGTGCAAAAATCGGACAAACAATGTTTCGTCAGTTTTGGAAGAAATACAATTCAACGTAGGAACTACCAAGTCCGCAGACGCTACGTGGATATTTGCCATCAGTGCGCGAAAAGATTCAGAATTATGTGAAAACCGTAGTAAAAAATGGACGGTTGTGGCTGACTGACATTAAAAAAAATCCATAGTACCGATTGTAGCACGGATAATGACCTTGAAAGGACCGTCACACCCTTATTTGCTAGCCTGTAAAAGACAGCAAAGATGTACTGCCGAAGGTATTCATAATGTATTATTAGAGCACTGGATAATTTCATCAAAGAAAGTGTTAATGATGGTTACCGATGCTGCCGCGGTTATGCTTGGCACAGGTCAATTATTCAAAAGCTGTTTAACAAAGTTTGCTGCATATAACATGTTTGCTTCATGCTTTACACCTTGTAGCAGGTACCACACGAAACACCGAAACGTATTCTGCTATTTCGTTCACAGTGTCCTGACATACCGGAACCGCCGCTGCCAATTCTTACACGATGGTATACATTGTTAGAGGCAGCATTCTATTATTTTCAACATTTTGAAACGATCAAATTAGTGATTTTACAACTAGACGCTAAAGAAGCAGCTGCAACAAAACTAAGTCAAATGCAATTCCAAAATCCTCAAGCTGCAGCAGATTTAAAAACTATTAACAACAATTACGTTCCGATAGCTGACACAATAAAAGAATTGCAAAACACTTCGTTGTCCTTACGGGATCCGTGTGAAATTATAGACCATGTACAATCAGTGCTATATATTTCAGATGACGAAAAAAGTCTTTCACTCAGTGAAAAATTTAATACTATATTACCTAAAAATGTCGATTTTTCTAGATTACGCCATCTGTGTTGCGAAAGATCCCTTATACAAGTTCAAAGACCACTTTAAGTACGCGAATACTACATCGCTAGATGTACAACGATCTTTTTCTGCGTATAAGCAGATATATACGCCCCAACGGAGACCACTGTAGAAACGTACGCTATGGTACAGGTATTGAGGGCCTCAGTTCCGGATTTCTTTTCAGCCACATACGCATATTCGGTAACTTGTTTACTATATTATGTTTGCGTTTTCATAAATTCTCTTATTGTTTCTTGTTCTAAATAACGCGCCCGTTTATTTCGGTTAACCCAGCGCAGTGACACTACTGCTAGGCAATCGACTTTTTTCACTCTAAATATTACTGTATTATAAAATCACTTCTTGAAAAAAAAATTCTTGAAGTTTCGGAATAATAGAACGAATGTTGACGCACGCAATCTTCAAAGTATTAAGGTTCATCGTACCAAAGCAAAGCAGAATCGGAATCCATTTGAATTAAAACCATTTAAACATTCTCATAATTATTCCAAAACATTAGCATAAAAATAAAGTAGCAGCATACATTAAACAATAATAATCTCACACTTGAAGGCAATACTTGAAATTAAAGAAAAGAGAAAAAAAGTTTCAAATATGGATAATGCTAATAATGGAAATAAATTTCTGTTTACAGCGTAAATGGTTAATGCGGTAATCTAATCTTTTTCTTGCTGTATTTCACCTAACACCGCTATTTGCCTCGCAGTTTATACTTCCATTCGAAACGACGAGCTAGGCGTTTCTTGGCGCATTCTAGTGGCAAACGACGTCTGTCGTTTAGAAGTCCGTGTTAAGCAGTGCAAGAGCCACTCGGGTGATGAAGTCTTTGATGCCGCTTCTAAACGGCAGGCATGCCTTTCTTAGCATTTGCTGGCGCCAAGAAATGCTTAGCTCGTCGTTTCAAAGAGAAGTTATAAAAACCGCGAGGGAAATAGCGGCGTTAGGAGGAGGAACACACTTGAAGCCACGTCAGTGACGCTGGGTAGACGGACACATGTCCGTGGGCTACCGTTTTTTTTTCTCCTCACATTGGTTTCACCGTAAATGATTACATCAATACCACGAGGAAGCTATATTAGCGTTATTTTTTTGGTTATTGTTTCTAGGCATTTTCTGATGTATTGTATTCCTGTTTGCATTTTATGTCTCTTTAAACCACTTCCAGTACTTTTGTAGGTCGCTGGAAAAACTATTCTCGGAATTGCGAAATAAAATTAAAATTATTCTAGTCAAACAGAGTCAAAGGCAAGTTATTAAAATAAATACTCAAATACGTCACTTTCGTTTTCTTGACAATATGTTAAGCGGTTATAAAACTCATCGAGGATTCATGAGAGTTTTAAGAGTAATTTTATTAGCAGTGTCGATAACTTTATTGGAATTCGTTTAGGGTCCGTACAAAAGAAAAAATCGAATGATGTTAAATCGAAAAAGCAAAGGTGCCATGCATCAATTGTACTACTTGCGTTTCTAAGACGATTTCGAAAGGTTTGAGACGGACGGTTTTGCTGGTAGCAAATATAATCGAAATTAACATCGACCGCAATATCTAGTAAAAAGCGGTTCTCTAATAATATAAAATATCCACTACATTCGTTAAGATATCAATCCACATGTTTAATTTTTGAGGGGTGTATGTCGTGGAAGAGTAAGATGTTGATTTGTTTGTGCCAGTATTTTAAGGTGGACGGATTGTGTCGACCGTGTAAACAAAATTATGATTCGTCTGTAAACAAGGTGTTTTATGAAAATATTTAATGTCTATCAATTTTCCTCATCATATCTTTTTTTTAATGCTCTTCTCTTTTTGCCTTATCATGCGGAAAAATCTCTTTTTCTTCTAACCGTTTGCTACCCATCGCCAACTTGCCCTGACAATTGACCTGATAAACACAGTCATTGTAGGCCCTTTCAAGAACTCAATACATTTCTGGCAATTAGCTATATATGGTGCACAGTAATACATCATTTACAAACAAAGAGACCAACAACCTTGCGCTCTACAACCTGTACCATCTAATTATTTGAAATTTTTCTTCATTCGAATGTACAAACGTTTTGAATAAAAATAAACCGGCAGTAAGATCTCGATGGTATAATGAGACCATTTAATTAGAAAGCGAAATCAATAATGAAATAAATTGAAATTAAATAATATGTACAAATACATGCATTGAACTTAAGAAACGAATTGCCACTTTATCGTCACATTAGCATGCGAATATTCAAGTTATATCATGCCAACCCACTGATTCTTTTTATACTACAAGCTACCTATGGGAAAAGTTTTACGTGGAATATTCCCTACATTAAGCACGATCCGTATATTCCAAATATAAGTCCCAATGCTATTTTCAGTATAACATAAAAAGTGTCTTTTGTCATCAAACGGAATCTTCTTTAATAATGTACCTTAAATCAAAATTCCATTATCGAACGACAGTAATAAAGTTTTAACAGAAATCAATATTTATGTCATAAAACGAGGCTGTTGGATCTACTCTTTTCCAATCTCAAAAATAAAACAATTTTATTTCGGTATCTATATAAATATCTATGTATTAAATCGATATGTCTATCATTCACCTTGGTACCAGTTGCAACCCAAATCGGCGCTTTGTCCTTTTGAGTCGTCTGAGCTAATTTTGGTTACGCCAAAATTGTTTGGAGAAAACACCGCATTAGGTAATGGGTGTACTATTTACGGTAGCAATTTATAAAAGGGAATTTGGGAGGAATTAATAGAAGTTTTCGTGAGTCGTGGCAAATGTGTTTAAGCATACATATTTTAAGGCTAAATATTTCTTTCTTGAAAATGGGTAATCATTAACGTAAACATGAATAAATGTTGACAAATTGATTTCTCTTACGATAAAAGCTAGATAATATGTATACTACTGACGAATTTAAACAAAAATGGTTCTCTTCTAGTATTTTGTAGCATTGTTTGAATAGAAATATTTATTTATGTGCATTGTGGTGTTTACAGAATTTAACATGAAAACTATATTATTTTACTAGAACATACTTTAACAATGAATGTAATTTTGGGATAAAAATGGCTAAAGTTAACAAATTGAATAAAACTAAAAGATAAATAGCCATTGGGAAGACAATTAGTTCCACCCAAAAATTATAGTTGTACCAGTAGAAATTTACAGTATTACAATACAACATCGGTTGCACTCACTCAAGTTAAGTGAATGATTATATCGAGCAATACGGTCTTTTTAAATTACTTGAAAATTTGTAATTCCTCTTAGTGCTAACGTAATACTGAGAGCTAATTCGCCCCAACCACAGCTTAATTTCCAACACTAACAACCTATCAGAAACATTCTTTGTAATAATTCTGTTATCAGTTTGGTGTATTTTCAGCCAACGCATTAAGTTGGGTTTGAAATTTAAGATTTTTTTCACTTGCTACATTTCATTTATCATCATATTTACTCCGAAATATTCAATTATTTAAAGATCTAATACCAAACGAAATAGGTATTAGAATGGAACAATTTTTTTGATCCTTGAGCTGTTTTATAAATACATGGGGTACAGGATAAAGAACGATAACTAAGCTACCACGTCCTCGTCTATCAACCACTATTCGTTCAGTAATCGATTCATACTCTAACAAATTGTAACAATTCTGTTCAAGTAGACTTAAAAATTCTGCAACCCGCAATAATTGGTAATTTTTAATAGTAAGTGTAATTGGGTTTATTTTGTGCAATATTGTTCCTGTTTTTAGTTTCATAAATATAAAATCTATCTGTGTTCAAAATTTGCTCTTGTTTTAGGAAATGTACGTTAAAAGTATTTGTAAATACAGAATGCCCCAATTACGTAAATAGTACGTAGCTAAAATTCTCTAATAGCATAAGAGGTCTCCAACCGTCTGTACAGGGTGAGTGACGAAGATATTGAGATTGTATATTATTGCGTTTCCTCCATATAGAAATAAACCAACACGATGGGATTACTTTACCATACGTATTATGTGTATCTATAATGGATTTCGAGATATTTCCGAATCATCTAAATGTAGATACATACACATTTATTTCCTTAAAAATATTCAAGAAGTAAATACATTTTGGTGCAATTTTTTACGAGAGTAAATTACATACTTTGCTTTATCTATATAGGCATGGTATTAAAACACCTTCAGTATTGACACCAAACAATTCTAAAAGTACAATTTATATAATGATGCGTATCGAATATTGAAAGAAAAAGAGATACATACTTGCAATTAAACGCGAGTCTTACATTAGATATTACATACAAGTAATTTCTGGTGTTAGTATTGTTTGGTTACAATAACAACAAACAAATGATGCTCGCGTTTATGTTCTTAAACCATTGCATTAATTCAAAATTTTAAGCCTAACTAACTACCTGCAGTCAAAATTAAGTTTTGAGTTTGGAAATTAGATTCAAATGATTTCTCTCGTTAATATAATTTGGTTACAATGATAACAGTAAACAAAATATACTAACATTGCCGATCTGAGACTGTTGATCTAAACTCTATATTACATTGGTTTATTTCTAAAATAAGAACGTCTCTTTGCTTTGCAAATTATTCACCACCCCTTAGATCTAGAAATATATTTGGAAGCGCCTATTACATTATCTGACAATTTTGACTTACGGTTTACGCAGTGGCCATCCACAATTCTAGAAGATTGAGACAGCCTCTTTGGTGAACATAAAAATTTTCTCTGAGAGATATGAAAAGTACTCTCGAAACCACGCTGATGACGCCGGGTAGGCAGAAACATGTCCGTGTGTTAGTGTATTTTTCTCTCTCTCCTTTTATTGCGTTTGCCGTGAATTATTCCATCAATACCATGAGGAAGCTAAGCTATCTTAGTATTATTTTTTGGTTATTGTTTCTAGGCATTTTCTGATGTGTTCTGTTCAGAAATTAGTCACTTTGTGAATATATCAATCTAGTTACTATTTCTAATATAGATTACTCTAGGAAAGTAAAGTGAATTATTTAAATAAGTCGAAACCTGCTGCTGCTCTTTTAAGCAAAAAGTTGTTTATCAAGCGAAAAAAAGTGGTGAATTTTTGCTCATATCGTACCTGAAAATGTATAAAATGAGCTTTCGAAAAAAATAGCTGTGATAATTTACAATGTTAGGTTTTTTTTAAGTAAAAGATGTCAATTTCAACACAATATTATTAAAGATGCTGCTTGGGAACACAATAGTGTTTTTTACCTTAATTATTATACTTTTTTTATTTTGACTGCAAGCCTTGTAAAAAGTTATTGATGGAGTGAATATTGAAGGAGTAAGTAGTTCTCATCTGACAACAAAGTAGGGTTGCCATGAAAGCTCGGATATGAACAAATAGAAACAGAGATTTTTAAATACCAATATTTCCAGCGCAAACGTTTTCTGACTTCTCTCATACCTATGCAGTTAGTATCAGGCGGTCCATAATAAAGTGAATAAAGTTTCAGTTCCTTTGTTTATTAACATTATATATTACGTATAAAAATGTTATGTATACGATTTATCAAATGACTTCTATCTGCTCAATTCCTTCCCATTATAACATCATAAATATATATTTTTTAAAAACAGAAATATGTAGTTTGGCCACGATCTCGTGAAATTTCACCGTGTGCCGCGTTTACTTTTAAATTATGAGAGTTAATATTTCTATAATATACAATAATGCTATTGGCATCGGGGATTGGGCTCCTATGACCTGACATTTACTACTCTAACAATTCGTGTTATATTAGGTTAAAAAAATTCATTATCCATCAATAGTTTTACCCTTTATACACTCAAGTTAAATTTTTTTGTTGGTATAAATAAAATATTTATTGAGTGAGGAATTTGCACAATCAAATAAAATTACCACTACCTATACTCATCTAGTTCTACCTTATCATATAGTTGAACGCACTCCATAGTCCCCGTTTCTGTAAAAAATCTTTGCCCATGTATTCTAGAGATTCTATACAGATATAATTCTGCAAAAAAATGTATTTGAAAATATATCGTTGATGCTTTCAAAAGGATAGAAATTGAGATAATAGTTTCAAACGTGCACTTTGCAGAGTACCCATTCTTGTCAAAATTAATGTCTGTCACTCAAAATTGGTCTTTGGCGGATGGCAATTACCTAATGCCTACTGACGAAAAAAATCGATTTCAATTTCGGATTTCTTCAGAGATCTGAAAAAATAGAACGAATATGCGAGACATTCAGAGAGCGATAAGCGTTAATATCGTTTTACGTCACTGGAGGCGGCGTGACGTCATACCTTGGCGACGACCTAGTTTCGCGTAAAAGGGATGCAATATTCCAAGGCCATGCACTCCAAAACGGTGAATGGTTTAGTCGAAGTTGTGCCTTGTTTCGCTACCTATGGTAATGTCAAGTCTACATAGCGGCTCTAACTGTTCCGGAAACGACTTGAACCTCATAAATATTTAGGAAGTGCTTCTCTCGCAAAATACATAACAGAAAGGGAACGGCCAAAATGCCATTACTGTTGCCGCAACGAATTTAACGCACGACGCTATTGATTGAGACATCTTTTGCAGCAACAGCGGATCTGTATCAGAAGCGCCAATCTAAAAATAGATTGGCGCGTTATATTTTTCAACAGAGAGGACATTCACGATTTGATAAGGAGCAACACGAAAGCTGTTGAAAAATTAATTCGACATACTTTTCCTCGTGGAAACAATCGAGTTGAATTTCTCGCTAAAGGAACAAGTCATGTTGGCATATTTTGTTCCTACAGAAAAATGAAAAAATGCATTATTTTCGTGATCATTTAAAATGTACTTAATTTTACATCTGAAATTACTCAAAGAACTTGGAATTGTTTTAATGTTATTTTTCATTTATGTTCAAAATACAACATAACTCGCTGTCACTAGCGCCACAAATAATGAATGACACCTGATTGCTCATTCTTTGTACCCGCCGTTCGTTAGGTAAATATATCTTCAGTTAGCAGTAATCCCATCACGGAAACAGCAACATTACTCAGCATCATATTCCTCCAGTCCTTAATTTACATACTTATAACTTTTTCCTATAAACACATAGAAAATAGATTCTAATTGATGTTTTTCATAATTTCGCAATAGTTGTCACATACAGTATACATATTTTATGATTGCTGATGTCAGTTCGTTAGTCTCTAGTAGCATATTACAGGTTGTAATATGGTATTATGGAAAAAAAAATAGTGGACTATAAATTAAATTGTAAGAATATAAAATATTGTCTACATGAAATATGTATCGTAGTGAACTATGATTAGTAAAGAAGCGAAGAGACAGCAGGACAATCGACTCTTTTAGCTCGAGTCACCTTTGAAAGATGGTGTTTCGCTAGATTCATTCTTAAAGGCTCTCTCAAACTAGCGCGAAATATTCGTAGCGGCGGGGACGACAATTTCGGGTTAATTGCGTCAAAGAAATTCGTGCATCTGTCTACACCAAAGCGTCAGTTTATTGTAAGGTTTGCAACAAGAAGAGGCACTTCTACTTCTTGCCATAGAAAATTAAGAGAAAATTCTAGGTTTGCATTTGTCTTGTAATTTATTATGAGAAATGACATAAATTGGCTGCACTAATTAAAAAATATAAAAGGATAGAACTGCAAGTATTCAACAAATACTTGGTGCTCTTTAGTTATTGATTCTGAGATCTGCCAACAGATAGAAAAATAGAAAATAAGCCCAGCGTATCCGTGGGTGGCGCAAACTCCTTAAGATCTAAAAAGAAAGAAGAGAAAAGTTTTAATTCAAAACAAGGTTCAGTAATAGCTACACAATAATGTCGCTTTAGTCAATAGTTTTTCTTTTCTAAAGTTATACGTCCGTAAAAATGTAGGAATATTTTGTAGTAATGAACAGGAAATGTTGATAAATTTAATGTTATATGACCTTTGCTTTTAATCACTGCCTCGCACCAAGTATCACAAACCTTGACTCTGCAAATGGACAATTTCGGAGAATTACTCTTTTTTGTACCATTTGTGCAAAAACTAGCATTTTCTTTCATAGTGGACAAGTTTTGTCAAAATATACTGTGTAGTTGTTAAGAATAATAAGGATATCATTTCTTAGTCCATTGTATGGAACATAAAAAGAAAAAAAGAAAATAAGAAGAAATTGCTGTAATACTTTCAGTGAAGAAATCCTGTGCATAGTGCGAACACCTTTCTAATAAAGTTTTCGTGATGAAATTTTTAAAGATTTTTGGTTCGTGGTTGTTTTGTCCGGTATATGGTTGCATGTTTTTAATATTTAATTAATAACACTTCTGTGAATCCGTACAAAATATCACTGCGGAATTCGCAGCCCTAGTTTTTCACTTTCATGGGCGTATAGATTGATGGCTCACCTCACATTGCGTTCAAGTGCTTTTTTGCAAAGCACGCGCTTGTAGATATACAAACTTTGTATCGTTCGAAGATGTCTATTTATGTTCTATTTCTTTTTCTTTCTAGCTTGAAAATGTTCCTTATGCATGGCTTCTGAAGCTCGAAAGTCCTCCTTGCTTCAACAAATCATTGGTGTATAGTAAAAAGTAAGAGTGCTTCCAGAACGGATCCTTGAGGCAAGCCTCACTTTGTTTTGAGCCACTTCGATTGATATTTTTTATTATTTGAAGTATGTTGTACACATTGCAAATGGTTTATTAAGTACCGCTTGGACATTATATGTTTACTCTAAAACCCATTTTCTCTAGCTTCTTTACTACAATAGTACTGATAACCTTTGAAAGGTCCATAAATACTCCAGCAACCCTTTTTTCTCCAATAACGTTTGTAGGGCTCTGCTTAATGATATGTAGATGGTCCTTTGTAACGTAATTTATCGATTCTGAGAAATTCATCATTCTCGTTGAGATAGTCTTTTCAAGTACTTTCTCGATTAAGGATAATCAAAGTAATCGGTCTATAGTTTTCCAGCTTTCGTTGATCATTATGGATGAACTTTACGACATTTTTAAGTGACTTGTTTCAAAACAGGCGCTTCTCAAGGTGATTAATGGCTTCCATGAAATATTACCAAAACGTTGGGCAGCTCTATTGGCAATTCATCTGGCTCTATGACTAGTGTATAATTTAGATATATGAAAAATCTCTACGGGCCCCGAACTATATATCTAAGTATAGATTTATATTATTAGGATGAATGTAGTAAATATTGCTATTACTTCTTGTCGCTAATTCAGATAAAATAAACCGGACGCTATTTCTTTTTTTTTGTTTTTTTTTTTGTAGTGGTATTGACACAGCTTGGTAAGCTGCATGTGCAACATTAAATTAATATAAATACCAGAGAAGCGCAAGATCTATCATCACTTGATCAATTTTTTCCTCGACTGGCGTTTGGGGTAGGTTAGGTTTGCATTAGGATACACATAAGGAGCATTTCCTCTTTTGCATAAGGGAGCACTATATTTTCTACTATTTCCAAATATCCGTTTGTGTTCCGTGGGAACTATTACTATAAGAAAAATGTATATTTGCATTATTTTTGCACCGCTGTATTACAATGTTTTTAATGTGTATTGGGACTGGTGGACAGTACTGCTTGATCTCCAACCATATGATCTACGCCTATTTTAACCAAAAGAAACGTCCGTACGGAGAATATTGCGACAGTTTACATGTTCTTTGGCAATTGTTAAACGGCGTTTAACATGTTGTTTCTTCTATCAAATTATTTTGTTTTAGCCTTCTTCGAGTTTTTCTGGTTCTAATGTTTAGTTGTTTTAATTCAGTAACTGTTTATAAATCTAATACCGTTTGTAGAAATATTTTGCCGTCTATGAAAATTAGGAATTTAAAAGGAAAAGCCACTTTCTTGACTTATTAAAATAGAAGCTCCTTTAATGTATTTAATTCAATGCAGAGACCGAAGTAATAAGTTCCCAATCAGTTACTTTGAAGCTATTATCCGAAATGAAATCACATTAGACCAGTATTCTTTTTGCATTTTAAAGGGTAGAACATGAAATTTAATTTTTCTGGTTTATTCACAATACTCATAGGTATATATATACCTACTTTAAAATGAGCTATGGAACTAACATATATATCTGCGTGTAGAAAAGTTCCTTGCTTGTGGTGTATTGCCGCACCAGCCTGTATAGATTAGGGATTTAAATATAAAATGAACACGTAAAATGCAGACGGTCTGAGGAAGCAAGAATTTTCATATAACACAAGTAACATGTGCCAGGATGAAAAGCGATATCGCAGTTGTAATCAATAACTTCAATTTTTCAAGAAATAAAAACGTGAAATATGGTAATGACTAGATCAATGGCTATGAAACATTCAACATGAGGGAATGCTTTTTTAACCTTAATGACTTTACTTAATTGTTCATGTGTCCAGAATATTCGGCTACATGCATATATAAGCATGCACATATGCAGGGAAAGCCGTTACATACCCCTACAACATTCAGCTTACTGTTACAGTTGTAACGATCAATTTACAACGCTAACGACGTCAGTACGCATTTTGAGAGCTACCAATTAAATGAACATTGTTTAAGAATATTAAAGAACGTGTGTTTGAAAGTTTCAATAGTTGTGTTGGTGTCGTGCAAACCACTAATTGATGCTTATTTTGCCTTATCCATACATTGAAACCCAATTTTTAGATAAATGTAATAATAATTGCTAGTGATTACTAAGTCATTACTAACTGAAAATAAAAGAATGGCAAAAAGTAATAAAACGAAAACAATTTTTTTAATTATTCGTTACTTGGGTATCTCTAATAAACATTATAACTCGTACTTTAAACTAAAAAAAAATGTTTTAAACATTAAAAAACATATGTTGTTAACAAAAGAAATATTTTTGATAATTTAAGAACTGAAGATAAACAATGTACATTTAAACATGAAATGAGAGTACAGAATTAAAAGCAAAGATTATGGTAATTATTTATGGATAACGACAGCGACGGTTGCAATTAAAATAATCAATAATAATTATTTAATAAACAGCTTGGTGGCACAATAAGAGCGCAACATTTCAGTTCCATGGTATTTTCTTTTAGTCAAGTATGCTTCGATTAAAATGTCATAAATATCGAGTAGACATAACCCGATTATCAAAAATGTAGTGTTGCACAATTGAACAGCGCACTTTAAATTGTTATTTTAAATACGGGGAAATCTTCGCGGACCCAGTTCGCAGATTAATAACTTAATTGTATATGCTCGTGCATGACACAAGCGCTCTTTACCGATAAATTTTACACACGCTCGAGTGTCACATGCGCGAAATTCCAAATTAATGTGTGCACTAAATCACTCGACGTTTAAGCGATTGATCGAAAAATTTGAAGAAACTAATTTAGTTGATAATGTCCATCCAAGATGTTTCTGCAGTGATTGAAAGTGTTAAAAATCCAACAACCTCGACTCGTCATCGTCCACAGGAGTTGACAATTTCGATATTCTTCAGCGGATATTAAAGAAATATCTTGATCTTCATTCTTACGAAGGATACCTTTTTTACAAAAATAATGAAAGAAAAAAAAATGGGTACAATCAGTTTTATTGTTTTTCATAAAATTCACCAGTCAGATTTACACTTCTGCATGCGGTAGATCCGATTTTTGAAACATATTTTCCACTCTAAAGGTGGTATCTCACAAACATGGGTTTTAAATAGATCAGTAGCTTCTTTAGGTGAGAAAGCTCGTTATCCATGCATTTTTGTTTGGTATTCGGGAACAAACAGACGATAAATCAGGTAAATATGGGCAACGAGACATTAATTCGAAGTTTTTCTCAAGGATGATTCGATTGTCGATTGTTTTAACTGATTGCACCGATGACCACTGGCAAACAAATTGTTGTTGTCATTAGGTGAGTCAGTGCAAATAGTGAACGATGTGCACTCATTGCTATGTGCTATAAGTAGAGATGACCAAGGCAGGTGAAATTATTACCTTTTTGCAGCGACTAGACAGACCCGTGTCTATTCGTCTCATAAAAAAGGGTTCGTGTTGAATACTGGTTTCCTCGAGAGTCGACAAAACACGAGTCTGTCTAGTCGCTGCAAAAAAGTAATAATTCACCTGCCTTTGTCATCCCTAGCTATAGGTGTCATGAAAATAAGAGTGTAATAAAAAATTCGAGAGTATTATAAACGAAGACTTTGATTTTACTAGATTAAGACAAATCTGTGATGATGCACTTATAGATCCCTTATCTATTTATAAAGCTTATTTCAATTGTCCGTGTCTGACATCGGTGGATGTCGAACGGTCTTGTTCAAGATACAAAAACATTTAGTACCACGGCAAACATCATTTCGTGAGAGAACTGTGGAAGCATACTTGTTGCTGCAAAGTTTTTATACAAGTTATCGAGTTTGTCATAACGTGAGTTCTACTTCATATAATGCTTGATAATAACCAGTTAACACCGCCTAAGATGGTAAATGATTTTTACAATTATGAGCGATTATTTATTTTATTATTTACTTTCTGTTATTGTAACTAACAGTAGTATAACTATACTTACACATATAAATATTAATTTCATTATTACTTTATAATACGCATACAAATATTACGAGGTCACGGACATAACCGACAAATCTATTCGATTCTCCATGCCCGGTGATACTGGTATAAGTAGAGTAATACCAGCTCCGATTTCTATGCCGTCACTGCTTCGACAATAACAAATGTCAAATTTTACGTGTGGACGTTGATTTTTCGAAAAAAATCCCGTTTAGTAATGAAGCTGTCTCACACAATGGCATACCTCACTGAAATCGTGTGTTCTCTTTGCTATGCAATTTTTGGCTTATTAAGTCTCGCACATATTTCAACCTTCAGCAAAGTTAATGAGGTTAAGAATAAAATTCAACCTATGAAATTGTCAAATTGAGGGGCAAATGTTATCGAATGTATAATGAAATGAAGTGAATAGTATGTTATCGTACTTATTTTGTTGTGTTCAGTTTCTATAAATTTAGAAAATAGTAATGTTCTAGTTTGTATAAGTTGCTGCTGAAGCAAAAATTCTGTTAAGAGGAAATTCTTTTACTTGTGGCATGTCTAATTAAAGTTGGTTACTTTTCCAAACTCTTAAAAGTTGTTTAAAAGGATGCATATCTAGGTGACATATTTAGTTTTTCTACTTTTCTAATAGTAATAAATATAAATATATCCATTGACGAACGATACACATATTACCTTCTAAGATAAAACCAAAAGAAACTTACTGAAGAGAAATAAGTATACACGCAAAATCGTGATCCAGTAATCTATTAATGATTTATGAGCAACAGACGAATATATTTTATTTATAAAATAAAAGACATCATGAACAACTATTTCACCATCAACTTTATGTACTTTCAATCCAAAAGTAGAATTTTTGAACCCACTATGTCAAGTACTCATCAACGCTATAAAATTAATATTCATGAACATAAAATTTTAATAGTTGTTTAAATAAGTTAAAGTTACTAACCATTTTAATATGCATCCTGGCAGCGCAAGTAAACAGCACATCTACAATATGGTCCACGTTCATATAAAGTTGCTCTGTGATCCGACACACGAATATATGATCGAGTAGTCATGTTACTATACATATACACAAGCATTTCTAACAGTGATTATCGTTGCTTGTACAATTAGTCGAACCCCAAAAAAAATGAAAAATGCCAACATTGACGCTGGTTCTCAAATTTCATAATACTCAGAGTGTGCAGAGAGATGCAATGTTGCTCAAATTTAAGCTGAAAATTCACACTCAATTCCGCTTTAGGTGCGATACCACGGGATAAACTATCTCTACCAGATATTCTCATCCGCTCATGTTACTATCTATTCAGTATATAGGTTTCTCAGGAGGAACTGCACCGGTCGATATATGAATGAGTATACATTGAAAAATTCTGGAGACTTGGGAATATGCTAAACTATTGAACTGAAATATTTTCAATAATCTAAGACTTTCGGAAGTAGCTGCCAACTCTATTTAATGGAACACTTATATGTTATTACATTTTTAAATTCCTAATAACTATGTTGCTATTTATAATCAAATTTGAAATATTTACATTTTTCGAAAATTTGTGATAAATAGTCAACTGCATCTAAACTGTGAGGGCGTTTACTTGGAAAATTGAAATGTTGAACAGGATTAGAGACCGAATTAATTTTCTGAAAACATACAGCGTTTCCGAAAATTACGGTTAAACTTTCAAATGCAAAAATTTTCGAAACTTAATTTTTAAAATTACTCTTACGAAAAAAAAAAGAGCTCATATCTACCATGGATACTTTTCTAGATGTTTAGGAATTATATTATGTTTAAATAAAGTATGTTTAGCAATCTAAGATTGTGTATTATAACACAATCTTAAATTGCTAAACATACTTTAGTTCAATAGTAAATGTCGGCTTTTAGTATATTGCCAAGTTTTCAGAATTTCCCAATGTATCATGTTCATATATCGATCGATGCAGTTTCCCGTGAGACGCACGGTATATACGATAAATTCTACATAGGCGCACAGGGGAACCGCAGACGAACTAAGCATCTACCTAACGATTTAACGTCCTTTGGCAGGAAAACATGCAATGCATTTCTGACATGTAAGTGTTCCATGAACAGCAAATGAAATAACGTTACACGTCCAATGCTCTAAATAGGTTAACATTTCCGCATTTCTGAAGGATTTTTTGCCTTCAGTTACATACCTATATATTTTAGTGCTGAACTATTTCCATATTGTACGTACTTGCGTACATGATGACTTTCAAACATTTGAAATAGTGCAGGTACATTTTCATGTAAATTACTGAGGATAAAGCGAAAGTAGAAAATATTTTATGAGTACTAGGGAATCGATGTAATAAAATGAGAACAAACTGCATACTCTAATACATACGCTGGAAAGAAAGACAAAACACGTTCTTCATAGGGTATTTCTATTCTAATTTTCTGAATAATTACAGTCCACAACCATTTAAATTTAGTTCTCTTAAGAGTAATGATTAAGTAGAGTCCAATAATTATTATTCACAATCACAACCACCTTTCTAGAAAGATCAAAATGGAATTTGTCTAACTATTTGGTTGTAATTTATGTAGGGGGGGCACAGAGATTACGAATTTGTTATCTCTGTTTATGCTAGGAAAACCCACATTAGCATGTTGAAATGATGTGTTAATGTAAGAAAATGTAGATCTATAGTAAACAATGCGCTTGCTTGCATGCTGATCGGTTGTCTAAACAAAAATAGCATCCTTACAAACAATGAATTGAAACTATAGGTTCTGTTCGAATATTTTCGATCTAGGAAGATATTGCATAAATTGCTTTTAGACTGATATAAACCGCGAATTTGCAATTACTATTGAAATTCATTATTCACGAAATAATTAATTAGAAAGGATATTGTTTGAAACAGGCAATGTCGCCGTCAATTACGACTATATTTAAAGTATACAGGGTGTAATATTATAATATTCAGTATATACTCTGTTCATGAAATGGGGACAAGACACATTAAATCAAATGAAAATTTGAATAGAATTCTGTGGTAACTAAACAGTTTAATAAACTTGATACAAATCAACTAATATTAGTACAGCACCGGTTTGAGTGAAGTTATCCACGGTTTTCCAGCCACGGTTTATGACATACAGAAACATTCATGCGGGATAAATCGCTGTGTGAAATCGGTTGACCGCACGAAACGTCGCGAAGAAATTGCGAACCGAACTAGTATCCTTAACAAAGTTTAAGAATAATATTCGACTTTTCTTTATTTACCTCAACAATCAGCGGACTACTAGTATCCATATTTTAATTATAAAGTGATGCCTTATTTTTCTGTAATCTCACAAATATAAAACAAATAGATAAATAATGAACAGTATTAAACCGAAGTGGAGTTTTTAGTCGTCGCTAATGCTTCGTGATCACAAAATACGACTTCAAAATAACCCTACCAGCAAACTCAATTGGATCGCCGTCGGCGAGGGTGAAAAAAAATAAAAACCGACCGGAAATGGAGTTTTTGATTTCTAGCGCCGTTAATGCTTCGTGTTCACAAAATACGACTGCAGGGCATATTTTAGTATGTCATCATCGAAGTAACCCTACCAACCTAACGGAGACTTGGTTAAGTGCTGATGTTTCTAGCAATGAACTGTTTCCCCGTCATTATAGTATTTTTTGAGGCACCAGGATTGTCAAAGGGCGGTGGAGTATTAGTAGCAGTTAATAACAACATCTCTGCAACAGAAGTTAATTTAGATAGCGTTAGAATTGTTACACATGGGACAAATATTATTGCTTGAAAATTGTCATGGTCAAACTTCTTTCATGTATTAATTTTTGTAATATATCTTCCACCGACAATAGCGATTGACAAATATCAAGAATTTTTAGCATTATTTGAAACATTAGAATTTACAACTACTAAGAATATTATTATATTAGGTGACTTTAATGTTCCTCAGTACACTCTTGATATTTATGACCCCAAAACTATCATGTTGCGTAACTTTCAAGAATTTTTTGAACTACATCAATATAATCAAATATCTAATGTTAATAATCGCCTCCTGGATTTAGTGTTATCAACTATAGACTGCACCGTTGAACGAGAAGAATCTCCTCTTGTGGATGAAGACGCACATCATCCTTCCTTAAGCTTTTCTTCTAACAGTAATGTAACACAGCATGTACAATTCTTACATAAACAAATCAAGACCTATAACTTTAAAAAGGCTGACTTTCACACTACGTACAATACGTGTGTGGCGCTTTACAAGCAGCAAACGTGGTCGTACTAGAACTCCAGGCATTATGACCTATAATAATATCGAAGTTAACACCCCTCAAAACCTAATGAATGCATTTGGTGATTATTTTAATAGTGTATATATACAGTCAGATAGGAGTTTTTCTGGTTTACAAAACTTTCCTGATATTGGTTCATCAATTATTAACGTACCGCCTATTTCCAAAGAACTGTTACTAAAGCACCTGATAAAATCGAAAGACAGTCTGCTGGCTGGTGTTAATGAAATTCCTAGTTTCTTTTATTCGTCACTGTGCGGCAATTTTAGTGGAACCGTCAGAGAACCGACAGAGCCAAGTTGATACGGTTTACACTGGTTTTCAAAAAGCATTTGACCAAGTTGACCACTATGTACTACTTTGGAAATTAGAAGCAATTGGTTTTTCACCTTCGTTGCTTGCGCCATTTAGATCTTCCTTAATTGGGACAGAACAATTTGTGGAATACTGCCAAGTGAGATCTGACACATTTTATCCGTCCTCTGGATTACAACAAGGGTCCAATCTTGGTCCACTTTTGTTTTTACTATTTATAAGTAGCATTACTGACGTTATTAGTAGTGATCACTTAATTTTTGCTGATGATTTGAAAATATTTAGTGAAGTGAGATCTTTGGAAGATTGCATTAAACTGTAAAAAGATATATCAGCAATTAATGATTGGTGTGCCTATAATCATTTGAAACTCAACATTAGTAAGTGTACAACTGTGACATATACGAGAAGCAACAACTTTATAGATTTTACGTACAAATTAAACGGTGAAGATCTCCAACGATTGTAACCTTTGACAATAAATTTACTTTTGTTAATCATATAAACGCAACAATTGACAGCGCATACCGGACATTTGGTTTTATCTGTAGAAATTGCCGTGATTTTAATAACATCAGATGCCGAACACTGCTTTATTATAGTTATATGAGATCTAAATTGGAATACGCATCGTTGGTACGGTCTCCAATTTACCAAACTCATGTAAATAATATTGAATTCGTGCAACGGCGCTTCTTAAAATACTTGTTAGTCAAAATTGATGGAGTTTACTCTGTAAGAGGACCAGACTATGATGTTATGTTATCCAGACTAGGTTTTGTCTCATTGTGTAAAAGGCGTAGTGTATTAAGTGTAAAGTTTTTATTTGGACTATTACATAACGATATTGACTGTCCGTGATTGTTAAGTAGAATTAACTTTAATGTTCCTAGATTAGAAACCAGTTATGAATGTATGTTTAAATGTCCAAGGATTAGAACAAACGTTTTAGTTAAGTCACCAGTGTTTGTGATGTGAAAAAATTATAACAAAATTTCTGAGTTCTGTGATGTACACTTTAGTTCTTTTAAAACAACAGCTGAAGCTATCATTAATTTATAGTGGTTTACTTTATTTTTTTTTTCCTTTATCGCATTTGAGTTTCATTTAGCGTATTTTATTTTTATTATGTCTATGTGTTCGCAAAGTGTAATGTTTAGTTATACATTTTCTGTACTTGGCTTATACCTGTAGGAAATAAATTATTATCATTATTATTATTATTATTGATTTTATAAACAAGATATAAATCAATTCATTTATCAACTAATCAAATTTTTCACTAACTGAATAATACGCGTTTTCAGGAGAATACATACCTTTGAATTCAGATATAGAAATGTAATTGTATACTTTTCTCATAAGTAAATATCGATTAGATGAATCTTTGAAGGTATTTTCGCACGTAAATAATATTTTCTAAGGATTTGGCAGAAATCTCACGCGACTTGGGTAAATGTCAGAAAGGACGATTAAACGCATCATTCGTTCATCAACAGTTTTACAAAACACCGCCTCTTGTAAAATATGATTCATTACTCCATATTATAACATTAAATATGTGGCTGTTATTTATTAACCAATTACAAAATATTCTTCAACTTTGGTGATCCCAATCGTTTATTTGTGGTACTAGTTTAATTTTGAATGTTTAAATTTACTTTTCTTAACCTTAATTAGCGTGGTTGGGAATTTTACCACACAATAGATATGCTGTAAGAGTCCCAGGGCCTCCACAACGCCAACTAATTGTCAAGAATAGAAAATACATTGTAGTAGGTAAGTTCTAATTCGGCAACTGCTTCGCGTACTGAACTTTGTAGATGTGTTCTAAGGTATGCCAAAACGTTGATTTCATGTTCCCCCGCAACATTTCGGTGGTGTTTCATTTAAGAAGAGCTACCAGTTCTACATAGATTGACCTCTAATCTTTTAAATATTCGGGGATGTAATTGTCGATGATGATACAAATTTAAGCACAATTAGCTGGCTGCTTGCGTGTTGTTGTTACGCTGAATAAAAATTTTCAGCATATTTCATAGAATAGACATCTCAATCGACTGCAATCCCCAGTATTGTTTCGCCATCCTCTAACCGTTGTCCTAATGTATACAGCCAGTACTTGTGTTCTACTTAATAAATTATAACTTGTCAGATATCACGGCAAAGAGAATCTTAAGCACTTTGAGAATATTAAACAATAAGGGTGCCATTACTTAAAAAAAAAACCAAGCCACTCTACGATGCTCTTTTGCTTTTCTGAGCGCGTAGCGTTATTAAGCTAATCATTTGCGCTTACTTGATGAATTTTGTTTAATATTGAAAATAACATGGATATAACCGCGTACATTGTATAATCCGCATACAGATTAAAAGTCGGTATGGTCACATCTACTTTGATCGGATATAATCGGAACGGCTGAGGATATATATGCGTTTACAATTCAAATACATATCAGGGCCAAACTGGCAGGGATCCTCTATTTTGCACCTAGCAGATATTACGAAGCAGAGTATTTATTTTGCCATGTAAATCGTTTACTGGGCTGTGAAGGAAAACGAGTCCAAATTCAACTCTTCTGCTGATCTTTTCTGCGTAATCACACCCTGCAGTTTAGGAAACACTTTGATAACTTTAGACAACTTTTAATTTTTTTTTTGTGTGATGATGGTTCAACGGGATATGTAAACTTACAAAGCGTAACATCAGGAGCTTTATTGGTGTGTAAAGTGTTCCATAGCCTTGTAACTATTACCCTCTCTCCGTAACGGGTGAAGCGCAGTCAATTGTGCCCCAAATACGAATGGTAACTCAGGACCCATTCATTAGAAAATATTTCGATTCTAGCGGGACGTAAACACACAGCGCCTGACTCTGCTCAGAAAAGTGGGGGCTCTCTTACCACTGGACCACCCCATTGCATATATAATTTCAATAATGTACTATGGTCCATGGACAGTTATCTTAGCAATTAATTTCGATGTAGAATGATAAAATGGAAGGAAAAAATTAAATCGACAATAAATTCTATATAAATTTGACATTTTTTGGCATCATTAAGTAAATAGGTTTTTATTAAAACAACGAATGTTTTGCAAACTTTATTGTTGCTTAATCGAGAATTGATAAGATTTACGGACAGAGGTATAAACTGAACTAACAAACACTCATAAAAACTTCGCTATCGTTTATTTTTGCATGAAACAGATATCGTGACTAGATAGCATATTTCAAGCAAACTATTCAGACAAATATTAATTGATATCAACGGAACCGTTCTGGATATTGCTTGCTGAAGTTCACGAATGAGTGTATCCGTTGAACGCGATTTCAAATTTATGAAAGTTCTTAAAAATTGAAGAAGTAAGCTTTACATGCTACATATATAAATAACTCCTATGGAATAGCTATAAGAATAAAACCGTGTTAGAGAAATATGTTTGCAATTTTAGACAAACAAAACAAACAGTTATATATGAAATAAAGGAAAAATTGAGATACCAATTTCAAAATAGGCAAAATCGACAATGCGTAAAAGATATGCCATTACGAAAACATAACTTGGACTATTTACACAAAAACTTCACACAAAAATCTAGAACTTCTTGTTTTACGATATCGTAGTTTAATCATCTGACTTTTCTACAGATAAACTGCTTCATTACTTTAAAATAAACAAACTGTAAAAAACCGTGATAAATGGCAAAGTGTGAATGAACTACATACTTATATCGTCGTAAACTTGATAGTAAAGCTCAAGAATGACAAGAATGAATGTGCATCTTATTATCGGATATGAATTACGAAACATCAAGGTGCCAAAATAAGTCACACAATCAGACTGGACAAAATACATTCATGTTAATAACGTATTCATGGAAGTTATTTTTACTACGACAAGAGATAACGAGCTCTATGTTACGAGTTCATGAACATTGAATGTGATTAATGTAGCTAATCATGAACGTTAATGATCAACGGGTAAGGGTTCCCACAAGACTACTACAACAGATAACGATGTACTACATATTGTATATGGTATAAAGTAGGCGTTTTGATTTTTTTAAGTTGCGCAAAGGAGGTTGTTGGCACACACCTATAGAGAATTTACATATATCAGTATTATTTCATCTTCTATGAAACTACCCGAAAAATACGTATTATGAACACTGACCAAATAATATATTTAGTGGTTTGCGTTTTTCTAGAAAATGTGTTAGATATTCGTCATTTTCTTAACTCATAATTTTTTGAGTACTTGTAACTACTAGATTCTACTAATACACTTCAATGCGTAAAAGGCAAGATAGAGAAAATATGGTATGAAAATAAAGTATGGTGTAACTTTCTATTTATAAAGACTTTATTCTCAAGCAGAAGTGGGGGCGCTGGCTATTATAATACGGTCGCTATGCAATGACGAAGACCTAGTGGACTCTGGGAGAATGCTTGCAAAAGATTGCCCGTCCTAGAAATCAGAAACAGATAGCATTTCACCTCTTTTCGCCTTCAACGAACCTTGCAAAATTTTGACTTACTAACAAATCGCTAACGATGAAAACAGTTTACGTTTTTTTGTAGATGTGTCAAAAGCTCTACCTAAAACAATCATGAGAGATCACCATTTTAGAATAATATATCTTGTCCGTAGCTCTAGCAACGTAATATTCAATTGACCTTAAGATTACAGAAATAAACACCAAACTGTTTACTGGCAAGAGGCAAGTAGTATCTTATCCACTAAACAATATCTACATAATATGGTTGAAGGAACGCAATGGAAATCGTGATAATGAAGAAGCGGACAGCATTGAGCACCGTTCACGTCCCAGAAGCTTCTATTCAATTACATACTACTGGATATAACTAGCCAACGTGACGTCTCTTCATGATGGGATGAACCACCATCAGAGCAATGTTACTATTTCACGAGTTGCCAAAGAGATAATAAGTTTAATAAAGGTATAAGATATTCTAATAATTGAATCGGAACGGATACAACTTAAACATTGAATGAATTTGCATCGACTGATTTTGGAACGAAGTAGTTTGGTTCAACATCCCAAACCTTTACATATACATTGTTGAACGTGCGACTTTTATTGTTAGGATGTTAGATTTAGGACGCTAGATTTGTCCAAGTGGTTCGTTTTTTTATTTTAAAAATAAAAGTATGTTTAACTTTTCTAAGGGCTGGTAACTATGCTGATATTTTTACAAGGTTTACAGACAGGAGTATAGACAAAGCCAAGTATGTAAGAAAGTTTGAAGCAACAGATATTGTTAATCATAAGGCAATCGAAATCATTGAGGAATAATAAAAACATAGGATATGACATTTGAGTTAGTATGGAGTTGTATATTATTTAAATCACTAACAACTGCCAAACATTATAAAACAAAGGCTACCAGTTTGTGGATAACTTAACGAGAGGCTTGTAATAGAATGAGAAGGTCCAATTCTGGTGTAAGAAGTCTGTAATTTCGACAACATTTTAGTTTATATCTGAGAAGAAGAAGACTTTAGCAAAGAATATACACTAAAATCTTATTAAATGCTTTGTCGTGATTAGAATGCGGGCAAAACCCAAGTAAAAAATAAAAATTGTACAATGATAAGAATAAATCCTTCTCCAGATAAAGTAGAAATGTAACAATTGCGAATTGGGACGATGTTTAAATTTTTTGACAAGTGCTAGAACGAAGGGATGCCGCGACAATCTGTTTCTTTATTGGCTGCATATACATATATTGGCAGGGGTATAAGTGACCAAATAAATTTACCGATCGTAAAAATTATCTTTTAATTTAATAAACAATTTGTATTTACAAAGTTACGGTACTTAACTAATTAACGAATTAAGGACAATATGTTACCCTACTAATCAGTACAAGCATAATTTTCATTAATATATGTATATAATAATTTTTATGATCAAAACCATTTAGTTACTTTTACCTTGAGCACCTTTTCTCAACTAGCTTCAGTAAGTTATTCAGATCTTAGTATTTCCTTGTCTAGTTTTAAAAGCACTATAACTATCCAGTTGCAACAGAGCACGTAATGCGCATATATAATTGGTTTTCTTTTGTGGTCTGTAGAAGTTATTAATAGCCATAATGCACTTCTATGAAATACATCTCACAAAGAGCACTTCTATGTACATAATAATGAAACAGACGTCAATATGTTATTTAATACAGCAAATGAACCAAGTAGTCAGACGACTCTCGTTTCATACATACGTACATGAAAATTACGTATCGATGTTGATGTTTGTGCAATATCTTGTTTACATTTATACGTTTAACAATAAAAAAGCTTTACTGGATATCATATCGTACTTAGATGGTAAAATTATGTAAACATACACAACCTTACAATTAAATGTATTGATACCATTGATTGGTCAGAACTAAACACTGGGTTATCGAACTCAAAAATTTCCATAGTATCGCCTTCATTATTTGTAACATGTGAACTCAAATGTACTGTACGTTTTCCTAGATAATGATACAAGTTTAAGGTACAGTTCTAATGATGCGTGTGTAAGCTAATTACCGCTTTACCCTGTTCAGTTATTCGACAAGTATAAGATGTACATATACATGATAACGATTTACTGGTCTTTCCAAATGATTTTTAGTTTACAAATTTAAATTAATCTGAATGCAATGTTGTTATGAACCTGCACCAAACTTATCCGCAAGTTGAGAATGCGCAGTTCATACGATATATCCCCGACCAAATTTATTGTGAAGTCTGATCAACACCATCTTGCACAACTGATAGCGCCGGGCATATTCAGTACCTATAAGTTACTTCGAAGTGTTTTCCCTGCTTCACAAATTCGCTCGATGAGTTAATCATGCATGTTGAATTTGGTTGCATATACGTGGCCCTTCGTAAGCCTTTACGCACAGAAACTCATAGATGTTAAATCTGGTGATTGTGGTAGCCAATTGCAGGCCAAGCCTTGGCCAGGTCAATTGCAACCAATCCATCGTCTGGGGAACTTTGAAGGTTAGGATGTAGGAAGGGATGGAAGAATAATATAGATGTTGCATAGACAGACACGATACTAAAGGGCAGCCAAAGTGGGACTAATGCATCCCAAAAGGGAGACAACGAAACGGCAAAACTTCTTTGGTAAGACCCCATACGTCATTAAGTTTACATCATATAAGAAAATATTTTATCAATCAATAGGTAAGTGCTGTCGTGGTCATTTGTTTATACTTCAAAAACATGATCAGTTGATTTGCCAAATTTGACATTTTTTCCTAAAAATTTTCTCTTTTTTCAATTTGTCAATTTTCAGTTTTTTGTTGTAATTTTATAATAAATATTTGAACTATTCTAAATCAGGCAACCAAGAATATAATTATTTCTTTTACAAAAGTAACCATTTAAAAGCAATTTTTAGTAAATATTTTTTAGATTTTTCAGTAAATATTATATACACTAATGAGACTGAAAAATAAAAAAAATAATAATCAAATACGTGAATAGAGTTATAAAGAAATATTTTAAAAAATGCTAGTAAATTTAATCGCATTTTTTTAGTTGAACAAGCTCATATACCTAAAAAATGCAGTTATGTTTAAAGGAAGGCGCTTCTGGCTAATACTTCTTTATATCACATATCTGATTAGTTTATAAAGTATAGTAATAAAGTAGGTTTATATACTTTTAGGCTTCACTAACGCATTTTTAATTTATTAGAATTTAACAGAAATACATTTAATTTTTAGCCTCTGTAGAACTGAATAATTTGATACATGTTTGTTTTAATTAGAATAACTAAAAAGTCAATTGTTGTAAAAAATAGAAAAAGGTTAATGCTGTACTATAGTATTGGAAATTAGCAAATTGTCACAAACTTTAAAAATAACCAACTTTGACACCTTTAATATTTCTCGAAAATTTGAGAAACAATGCCATATTTTATTATAACGACTGGAGCAACAAAATCAATTCTTGGATAAGAAATTAGCAAAAATAAAATATGCTACTTGTTTGCTGATAGGCCTAGGAAGTAGTTACGCCAGCTTAAGTGACATTAATGCATTTTGTTTATCCACATGTACAAAGATAAATATTAAAATTGACACAGCCATTTTGCATGTGTTCATGCTAAAGCCATCCTAAAAGTAGCAACGTAAAATGTTTGAAAACATATTGTCTACCAAACATGGATAAAATTAAAATAACATGTCATAACTAATTTCATAATTCAGCAAAGTTCGAGAAATAATATTTATTTTTAATAGAATAGGCAAAATGTGAAAAATACAGGATATAATAACAATAAATAACAAGAGTAATGCAGGCCTTTAGAATTAAGACTTAACAATTGGGCAACTGTTATGATTATCTTGCCTGGCAACATTGCTTATTGGGTCACCCTGGCGCTCTTCCTAGCCAACCTTAAATAACTGAAGAATAGATTATCAAAACCTTTACTGCTGCATATCATAATATTTCTCAAACCAAAATATAACATAATGTGGCATCATTGGATTCGTCTTCCGATTAGCCGTTCAAAAACGTCACAATATGCAGGACATTCTACTTAAAATAAGAAAGTCCCGCCAAAAGTCAGTTCACAATTTTTTTTTCTAGAAATGTCGTTCAAGAGTTGCTGTGGTGGGAAAATACTTTATGGTCTGGCTATTTACAGCACACGTACTATATAATTGTATTACTAACAGCAGGAGCAGCTAATGCCATTGATAGGCTGCAAACGTCTTAAATTGGTCTACATCTTTACAGTGACAACTACAAAACGTTTCTAGTTGTGCGACATCATGACTTAGCGAATTCATGATTTGTAACTTTTTTCAATCTGATTACCATAGATGCATTTTGTGGTAGGTATAACGCTCAACCCTCCAAAAAATTGTTTGTTTTCAATAATCGCAAAGCTTTATTCCTTCATAGTCCTTTCATTCCCATAATTCAAAGACTCCACTTTGAGGGTAAACCGGTTTAGCTTTAAAAGCTGTTTTCTACATTCCTTCATTTTTTCTATTTAAAGCCCACTTCCCTATGTATACTTTTCTAACACCTATCAATTTGACTGGTATTTGCATCTCCTTCTTAGTGTGTTGCTGCTTCCTTTTCTTTTTCTTGCATACCTTTATCCTGGCACACTTATCTAGTATGCGCAGTATAATTGACCACTAACTTATTCGTTGGACTGGCTGTAAAGTGATTCAATAAAAAATATATTAAACATTCCTCACACATCAAACTTCTTTGGTGTGAGTATTTCCGTATTATGATTGGCATTTTGCACGTCTACCAAATACACACAAGTTAAACCATGTATGGCTATTCCGCACTTGGATGGCTATTTTTTAGCATTCTGCGCTTCCTTTTAATCTACGGCTCATAATGCTGTAAATTATACAGTCGATTTCACGGTTGCTAGAAAAGTGGAACTGTTCCATCTATATCCCATCAAAAATTGATCAAGAAATCACGAATTCAAAACGAGCAGCACATGATTGAAATTAGAGTATTATTCTAGGATAAATATATATTGGTTTTATAAAACTTTCCAAACTAAACTTGTATGTTCTAGCGTGCGTCCCATAGGGGACATAAAATGCGAAACTCTAGATTATATTTTGAAACATATCACGAGTCTCTTGTAAAAAAAAAGAAAAAACATTTGGTCACGTCCAATTTCAGGCGACGCATTTATATATAAACGTATCAAATATTATCAATTGTTATTGTTCTTCCTAGTTTAAAATTAAACATTGGCCTGTAGATAATATAAGTCAATTAGGAAATATGACTCGAATTAAACGTCCGAGTTGGAGGACGATGTTTATTACAGCACTTATTAGTGCTATACGTTCGCTATTAAACTATTACTGCAGTGATTAATTACGGTTGTTTTGTGTCCTGTTTTCACAAAGCATTCACATAAATTAATCGCTAATTATCATCAACGTGCGCTTAACAATTGAACTGCACGTGCAATCAAATAGGTTGAATATTAGGTTAAGAAACGGTAGCATAAAACAGGCAAGGGCAAGGTCAATAAATTTTCAACTTCCTTTCGTCTCAATGGATTACGTTCTATGCATGTTTTTAAAATAACGAGGCATTGCGATGCGGAATCTATGAAGACTGGTGGCTGGAAAATATTACCTACCTGACTTTCTGTGATATTTCTGTCGTTTACGGATACCTTCCTGGACACTTCATAATCACATTACACTAAACTATTACCGTGTTACTCACTCTACTCCACACCTACGATACTTATTAAACAGTCACTGTCCAGATGCATGTGCGCATGTATACACAAAACTTTCACAATGCGCACAATACTGCATGGATGTGAATAGTAAACGATTGCTGACGATACGATCTGTTGGTTCAAATCCTCGGTAAAAATCGAAATTACAGTCGCCTACGTATAGCAAGCGCCTTATTAATTTAGCCCTTTGTCAACAGATGTCGCAGGATACTCGAACTTGAACAAAAATCAATTTTAAAACATTAAATAAATATACAGAACATATTTTGAAAAATGTTGCCAGCTAACAAGTAAATAGCATGTTTGCAATAAATAAAGCAAATATTTATTGCAAACAACGTAAAAGTATCGGCACCTTCCGCATCGCACAAGTTTAATAAATTAATTAATTCGGAACGGCCGTTTCGAGGATGCACGGAATCTTCATTCTCAACCGGTGATTAAATATTTATTGTTGTTGTTTGGTCTTGCAGTTAGTTTAGGTTTTTGTTGTATTGCGCAGCTTCTTATTCCTCCTTTGTTACACATTAGTCACGTAATGTGGACGTAAGATACAGTTTTAAGATAATAAAATGTACCAAAAAAATCATAATTTTATTTTTATATCGTTTCGTCATTATCGTGCAATTAACTGGAGTAGGTTACACTAGTAGGTTCGATCAGAGAAAGTATAGCGATGTGTTAATTATTTCTAATTACTCTCATATTTTGGGAAGCCTGTATAACCTAAAAAATATCTTGCGTTGTATTCTACTTTATAACACTTCATTTACAAAATATGTTTTTTGTATTCCAAGAAAGCAATGATAATGTAATACTCGTTATTATAAAATATTCCTAAAATGTAAATCGTTGACCTTATTCTTCAATTATTGTTTATGAGCTTAACAGACTATATTGCAATATAGTCAAGTAATATCATTTAACTTCTACAAAAATAATTCTGCTTACAAATGCTTTAAGTGTTTTAACAAATTACTTACAATTCTTATAAACGTGAACCATTTGCGAAAATATAATTTTCATGCCGAGATAAATCAGAAACCGAATCCCTTGATAACTTGAAAGCAATGTTTGGACATGCTTAAGCGCAATACAAGCGAGTTTCTACGACGTTATATGGCTGTAGGTGAGATATAGGAGCATCACTAGACGCCAGAAACCAAAGGTCAGTCAGCAAAAAGCAGCCAGCACAATAAGGCGAAGACGGTTCCGTCAGCTTGAAAAGTTATCGCGACGATTTTCTGGGATTAGCCCGGCATAATCTTAATTAATTATTTAAAGAGGGGAAGAACAATTACGGGGCAATACTATGCTGAATTACTGCACCAATTCGACACTGAATTAAAATTCATCGGCAGCTAGGACATTAAAATTAGTCCGGTTACAGTACGAATTGAAGCCCCATCCACCAAAGTCTCCAGATTTGGCCCTCTTCTTCCTTCACTTGTTTTGCTAAATTTTATAAAATAGTTTATTATTTTGTAGAGTTTGACAAATCCTATTGTTTGGATGGCTTAAAAATGTTGGAACATCGCTGGACTGGAAGTGTATACAGCTATGTCGAGAAATAAATTGCAAACAATTGCGTTATCTTCCTTAGCACGAGTATTTATTATCCCATCTTTGTATATGCACTTTATTTATGTCAATATCTTGGCCATTAAACCTTTCTGTGTGTAGTGAACAAAATGCAGTACTTACTTGTGACTGCATCTGATATTGTTCTGCTTATTTATTAGCATGTGCATCTTCTGCTTGTCAGTACATTGGTCATTAATTCAAGTCTTAGAAAGTAACTCACAATTCCAGCAATTTTTAGTAAATTCTTCTGATTAAAGTGCTATGTATGTAACTTTCACCTTTGTGATTTGAGAAAGAAACAGAAATCAAGACATAAAGTATTGATAATATTAACTACGAATTGAAGTCAGGCGCAAGGCGGTGGAATAGTGGGGCGGTAACCTACACGAACGATCGCATTACATTATATGTAATTACTAGGGCCAACAATGTACGAGAAATTGTTTGTCGCTATTAAAAATACATGACAATTGTGCCCTCAATCTCATGCCGAACAGCTATACCAAAATAGTTGGAAATTTGACTTTTTTTATATATGTTTAATGGTTACAACAACATCATATGGAACGTATAACTAATATGATAGCTCTTGTGGAATTAACTGGTAAGTATTGAATACTTAATCGTTTGTTCCACGAAAACGTCATTAATTCATTAATATAAGTATTTATAGTATGCAAAATATTCAATGGTGTCTAATTAAAAACATTAGATTTTTTTGTTAATACGTTTATATACAGTATGTCCCGGATACACCTAATTATACTTGTAAACCACATTATTTCGCATTTTACGAGGGACAGTCATTCTTTATAACGTCGATGCTACGCGGGGCGAATCGGGTATTTTTACGATATAGGTTTCAACCGTCCCGGTCCATGGCCCTGTCCCGGTAACGTTTTGCTAAATCTAGCAAGTACTTAGCCACTACCAAACACATAGGATGGTTAGAAAGTCACATAATGTTAAATTTGGTTAAGAGTAAATTACCGAAAAACAGCAGTCGTTGAAAAATGCGTATCACTAGGAGGGTAACATATAGAATAAGTTTTTGCGAATTGTAATAATTGTGTAATAAATTGTAACCATTCAGTATGCTATTTCGAAATTTTGATAGTCGCTATGGACTTGCTAGATAAAGTAAAACTTTTTACAAACATTGGCCGTTCTTCCTAAAATTCGCAGTAAGGAAGTTTACAAGCACAGTTAGGATCATCCGGGGACAGACTATATATTGAAACGGTTCAATAAAAAATGAAATTAAAAAATAATCCTCTTTATCTTCAATAATTTACTGACAATCAATTTCGAAAAACTACTTACAGCTGTGAGCCCTTGTGTGTATGATGAGTGTGTGTCCGATTTTAAAATTCTTTCTGGTAATAGATAGTCTCTTCTTTTATGAAACAAAGAATTAATAATACAAATTATTAAAATGTCAAAATTCGAATAATAATTAAAAATAATTCAACCTCCGTAAATATAATAATAATATATAATAATTTTGATAACAATTGAAGAAAATATATTATATAAATTAATAGTAGCAAGTACACGCACTTCATTCCAATATCCCCCCAGTATTTATTTTATACATATTGGTTAATGAGAATCATGCAATGTATTAACAATTATATCCGTATAGACACGATGCACAAAAGTAATGTCGTATATTAGACTACGTATGAAATAAAATGTTTCTTTCACGAAAAATATGAGAAAATACAAAAAACAGATTTTGCAAATGGAAACAAGATGTTGAGTCATCTATGGAAGCCATGCTAATGATACAATATTGCAGCAAATTTTTGCGTCATTTATTTAACGTTTTTTTTTAGAAAATTCTACACGTCTATTCCAATTTAAAATATGCGAGTATGACATTTGATTATGAATTTTGCAATATAACACTAAAAACATGAATATAACAAAGATCACGGCAGATTCAAACTTTTTCATTGAGTTTCAACACATAACCAGCGTATCCAGCGCCTGCAACCGAAAGATTATGCTCGTGTTGTATCGCGTTTAATTTTTACGGATGAAGCAACATTCACCCGTGACAGCATTAATACTTGTATGGTCAGAAGAAAAACGGTAAATGTGTGGGGTGGTATGGTCCATAGTTATTTATTAATTGACCCTTTCATTTTGGAGAATCTCCTGAGAGGAGAGCATTACTTAATTTTTTTACAAAATGAATCAGAGAGGTGCTAGAGGATGTTCTTTTAAACATCAGGATGCAAGTGTACTACCACAATTTCGCGCATTTCATCAAACAATATTTGGACGATAAGTTTCTAGAACTGCGATGGTCTTATTAGTTGGCCTCCAAGATCTTAAGACCTCACACCACTACACTGTTGTTTATGGGACCGGTTGAAAAATAAAGTTTACACTCTAAAAGTCGGCACTCGGAATGCACTAATTCGAAGTATTAAAAATATTGCAGCCGATATTAAAGAAAGACATGAAGCAATCAGGAGGGCAACAGGCTCCTTCTTAAACGACGCATAAAATGTCTTATAGGTCAATGGCGGTATTTTTGACCATTTATTAAAAGAATGTTAATGTTTGGTTAAAAAATGTTGATGTTTGACCTCTTATTTATTCTATGTAATTACACTCTAACTTGCAAACAAATGAAAATCGGATAACAATATGAGTTTCTTTATAAGTTTTACGTATACAATGTACTCCTGGTGTTCTTACCTTCTGACTCACCCTGTATATGTACAAACTTTTACATTTCGGATATGATTATTAGTCCAAATTTGATTAATTGACAAATTAGACGCCACACCCTGTACATACGAATACCCGTTCCATTCGTTTCTAACACATAGAGATTGATATCAAGCTCCTTTCTATCGCCATTAATGCAGTAGGCATACATAAATCCTTTAAAACTAGGTTTCTTCTTACATCTTAGCATTTGCAGAAAACAGAGTAATAAATTGTTTGGTAAAGCAGCCAAAAATAAAACAATCTGCTGAATTATTTAGTTGTAAGCTTTCGCAATGAATATATTGTTTCATCGGCGAAAATACCTAGAAAAGATGAGCATTACAATCAGTACATATGTGTAAAAGTTCAATTGACAGTCACATATGTAAGTGATCTTGAACTTTTACGCACATCTACTAATTGTAATGCTCACCTTTTCCAGTTGATTTTTTGATGGAGTAATAAATTAATTGCGAAAGCTTAGAAATGAGCAATTGAGTAGATTATTTTATTTTTGGCTTACCCGGTAACTTATCCTCGTGAATCCAATGAATACGGCTAGTAGTTCTTAATTACTCCGCGATCTACAGTATAAATTAAGAAATACCTCATCTCCATCTCTAGACATTTTTGTGCAGCATTACAAATCTTAAATGCCATGTATAAATATATATATTTAAACGCCAAATTCACAAACATTTATATACGTGCATTTCGGTTTGACATTTACATGAACTCGAACGTGTGTATTAGGTAAAGTACATCACCTATTCTCCTATTTACGTACAGATTCGCAATTAATAGCTACAACTTTCCCAAACTTGCAGAGAACTGCGATGCACGTATGTACGCTGTACGTTCGCGTGGAATCGTATTAGATTCGAAAAAAGCATAAGTGGACGTGTGTGAATGCATGCGCTAGAACATGTGATAGAGTTCGTGTTACATATACACGATCCCTGATATAAGTGAGAGGTCCATATTCAGGGCCGTTTTCTAAGCGAGGTGAACCGCCTGCTTGCCTGCAAAGCCACCAGCACTCTAGATTGTAGGTGCGTTTGCGATGACATTTGAATTTACTGACATCATCATCCCTCGGCTTGTCAACAAATTTATAGCGATAGTATACCATTGCATATCTTTTCTACCTTCGAAAATAATTGTTCTTAAAAGGTTAGAGAGTTGTTAGAAGTACGTATCGTTCTTTTTGTAATCAAATTTGCGAACATGATCATGTTATACAATGTAGATTGGCAGTAATAAAAGTGTAACAAGCAATATTTACAAGTAAACTTTTCCTAAACCAATTACGAGCGCTACACGTTAATGTCATTGTGGATTGTTAACTCTTACTCTTATTGCTTTGTTGGGTAGGAGATGCAGTTGTTTAGATATAACGCCATATTAACTATTTTAAATGTAGCAACGAAGTAAAATACTCAGTAGATTGTATTACAGTAGAATGATTCTTTATCTAAACTGAATGGTTTTATGCTTGTCGCTCTATTCCACATTTCTGCTATTGGGATTGTGGTGTAAGTGCAGCATAATGCGCATAGTTGGGTGGCGACCTAAATAGCAAAGTTATTTATGGCAATTCTCTTCGAAAATAAAAAGACATGCTTTCTTAAAATTTTATTTTTGATTTTTGATTATTTATTACAAATTAACAGGCCACTACTGTATCGCCGTTATTATTGGACCTATGAAATCGGTTAAATTGGCGATTGTTTTCTATTGCTGATTAATACATGTGTAGTTAGTTGAAAGACGGGAAATTAAAAAAAAATCAAATTTACTATTTTCCTAAGTGAAATACCTGTATAATTATATTTTAACCATTATAGTTTAAAGGTACACACGTACAACCAAATGTAAAAAAGCTTTTTAGATGCCATCTGCACAAATTAATTTCTTTATCGAAGAACGTTTTGGAGATTGAGAAATAAATGTGTCAACACACAAATTATAAAATTAAAACGGCGAATTGAGACCTTAAATAATATTGTAAATAATCGGAAAAATATATCCAGTTAAGGAAATTAGATCCCATAAATATCTTCACTCAAAATTAGACAAATTAAGCCTACTTTGGAATAAAGACTGTGAGAATTAAATCCGTTTTTCATTTGCCAACGTTTAATCAAATTTGACTCAGTTGTCACTCTCAATTCCGCTCTAAATATACAAAATGGCCTTGCAACAAAAACGTTATACGAGAATCGCACGATAAATACCCGTGTTGAGGAAGACGCAATTGCTTTCCTTCAAAGCATTTCTTCAGGTTTAAGACCTTTTTTGCTCGCTACGTGAATCCTCTTTCTCTTTAGTTCAGCGTCGAATTAGTTCAATAAATCAGCATAGTACTATTCCCCAATTAAGTTCATGCCTTGCGTGCCCTTGCGTGCGTTGCCCTTCTGTGACGTATGTTCGCCGGGAAAATCCACTTTGTTGACCTGTGGTTTCTAGCGTATATTGATGTATCTATGTCCCATATACAGTCACATAACGCTCTCTAATCGTCACCCGGAAGTCTGCTGAACTTTATGACCATACTATCAGTAATTACCTCAGCGGAACGATCTGGTTGCTTGTCATCAAAGATAAATTTTCGGCCACGCTTAAATTCATTAAACCAGTTTCTGGTGGTAGTCACTGACGGTGTATAGATGATATAAACTGCTCTTTGACGGCAGCCGGCAACCAAAGTATAATATCCACAATCAGTAATGCAGACTTTGACAAGACGCCACCTGTCTCCAAACTGGGGTACTTCTCATACCATCCTCGTATATAATGAAAATTGCAGATACAATATAGCTTATAGTGGAAGTCTTTCGTTCTTCGGAATAAGAAAGTTACAATGGTTTTTACAATCTATTAAACGTATAGGTTTGTAGCCTAATAGGTATTTGTAATAGATTGTTGTAACTCGAAACTGAATACCTTACATTCAAGTGTTAGAAGGGTCCACATAACAACTAAAACTACAGAAGTGTCAGGTGGTAATTTTATTTAAATACAGTGCAGTCTCGATAACGTGAACTAATTATAGACGACCGTGTTCATATATTCGAGAAGTTCATGTTACTGGATAAAGTCAATCACAAACAAAGGTGGCATTAAAACTAACTTAAATGTGTGTTTCGCTTAAAACATACTTTATTTAAAAAAGGAACACATCAAATAAACAAGTCTAATTTATTCTTCTTTAGAAAGTAATCTAATTTTGTTTGACGCAAACGTTGTCTAGTTGAAAGTATAGTAGCATGTTCACGTAATTTTTGTAGGGACTGGATATCCTCGATGTCGGCATTATTTTGCTCAGCCCATTCCAAACCTCTGTTAAATATACGAATTGCTTCTACGTGGCTGATTTTGTATATATCCTTAGACAATCCTTCATTCTGATCTGTGACACATTCGATTACAGAATCATCAGAATGATCTATTGTAGTACAATTTTCATCACGTTCGTCGATGTTGTCTTTATTCCATTCTTCGATATCCGCAGAGTGGAAGTCGTGCATTGAATCAATTTCCTTTAGCAAATTAAGGTTAGTCTCTACAACGCTATTCAGATTTAACAATTCTTGACGAAGTGTTGCCAGGGGTATGTTATCTTCGGGATCGTCCTCGTGCTGGCTTTCCAAAATATTTTTCCAACACATTTTAATTATTGGTGGTTCTAGTTTATTCCATGCTCGTGATAAGTTTAAAATTGCATCCCGAAGGTTGTACTGCTTGATAACGACATTAATATCATTTGATTTATTAGCTACAACCATTGCCAAAAACATAGAACGATAATGTAGTTTGGCCAACCTTATTACGTTTTGGTCCATAGGTTGAATTAAAGGTGTGACATTGGGAGGCATATACATAACATGAATTAGACCATCATCAGATAAAAGTTGCTCTTCCGGGGGATGACTAGGGGCATTATCCAACAAAAGAAGTGCTTTCTCTGGTAGACCTTGCTTTCTAAGAAACTTTCTCACCTAAAATTATTACAATTCAAAGTTTTAGTTTTTAAAACTTATGGCACGCATAATGTAATAAACTCACCTCAGGAGCAAACATTTCATTGAACCATTCCTTAAAAATTCCGGCTGTCATCCATGCAGACTGTGAGTGTTTGTAATGTACAGGAATGTAAGAATTCTTAAAACTTCGCGGATTTTTAGCTTTTCCTATTACCAAAGGAGTCAATTTATGCAAACCAGTCGCATTTGTACATGCTAGAAACGTAATTCTTTCTTTGGCTGTTTTTCTTCCCGGGGCAGTTTTTTCTGCAGCGGATACGTAGGTCTTTCCTGGCAAAAGTTTCCAGTACAAGCCAGTTTCATCAGCGTTGTAGACCTGATTGTAGTCTAAGTTTAAGTCCTTAATTTTTGCTGCAAGTTTTTGTAAAAATGGCGAAACCAGCTCTGGTTGAGAAGATAGTTTTTCGCCAGTTATTGTCAAAAATCGTATGCCAAATCTTTTCTTAAATTTTTGTAGCCACCCTGAGCTAGCAGAAAAAGTAGACTGATCTCCATACAATTCTCTATGAAAATATTTGGCTTTCTCTTTCAAAATTGTACCACTTATTGGGGCATTCCTCTCTCGTTGTCGTAAAAACCATCTGTATAAGGCCTTTTCCATTTTCGGGTACTCTGAGGGTCTAAGAGATTTTCGTTTAGACGCTCCAGAAAATGTCATGGCAACTGTTGAAGTAATCTGGGCCTTTTTGTTCTTAATCGCACACACTGTAGATTTCGCTATTCCATACTTTTTTGATAAACAGGTAACTCCGAAACCTTTACTAACATCGGATAAGAGTTGGGCTTTTTTCTCTAATGTTAAATAGTTCACCTTCTTAGTAGCCATCATGCTTGCGTATCGGTTGGCGCATAAACACCGACTAACGCTGAATATGTACACAATATTTCTTCCGATGTAATGGCAGGCTAATACATACAAAGGTAATTTACCGACAAAAGGATCGCCGCATAGTTGGCGGCCTAATACAAAAAGCTAAAGTTACCGACACAAGAAACACGACGAAATTTCATTTATGTTCACGTTATAGAGGCAGTGATCTTGACATTCACGTTTTGGAATACGCATATCAATTTGGCTGTTCACGTTTAGGGATGTTCACGTTATGGGACGTTCACGTTATCGAGACTGCACTGTATATCTTTAATTGTAGAAATTATAGGAATTTTTAGAAATAAATATCATTATTCACACCACATTCATTCACCCTTTGCCCCCCCTCTCCGCCTTCCTTCTTAAAAGGTCGGGAGAAAAAGAAACTAAAAAAAGAAGACAACAATGGCCACGAACTATAAACGGTACACATGTCTGCTAAAGATAAGCAGCGAACTTTAGTTTATTTCAGAATAGAAACAATTACAAACATAATCCACATGGGTGGCCCAATACATGATGTATTCATCAATATCTACCAAAAGATGTGAGCAAAATGTGGGGAACTGAAAGGGACATTGAGGTTAGTCCGGCGGAGCTGTTTCGAGGATACACTTGACGATTCTACCCTTTCGTATCTGTAGCATCTAATGGGCTTATTAAGTAAGGCTATTGAGTTTATTTTGCGAATTAAAACATATGTTCACATCTTGGCCTCGTTACTAATGATTTTCGATGTGTCCATTTGGTGTAAACGCGATATTACATTTTTATATATCTATCTGGTAAGAGAGGTAAATAATTGCAAGCTTCAGACATATTATTAAACACTGCTGGTAATTTTGCCAAATACTTCTTTTATGTATCGCTTTAAGCTGACCCTTTCTTCCTCGTGAAGATGAGGATTTAAGTACCGAGGTGATACAATGACGTTATATTCTGTTTTTTAAAATAATATTCAAAGATTGTTTGAAGTAAGCTAATGTATTAGGATATAAAAAATATAATCTGATAAAACAGTAAGGAATTAGTACATATTAAAGTTAAAAAAAAATTGGCAACTAAAATACGAAGTTACATCACGCTCATTTCTAAAAACAACTAAGCTAAGGAATGCTAATGGTTTTATACTTTACCAACAACTGAAATATTTCCCACAGAATTTATTAATGTACATAATTGCTTTATGCAGCACAGAAACTGGAAAGAAATATTTTTTTAACTAAAATTACGAACACTAAGTAGGTGCTGAGATATTTCGTACTACGGTTTCTTCTATATGTCCAATTTTTTGCTCCAAGACAATCAATTTCCAATGCCGAACGATTAATATAACGGTTAACAGTTTTTATCCGTCCATATCTAACACACATCGCGTTCCTATCTAGTTGTTCATATTTATAGCAAGGCCAGGATAGGAATGAAAAGCAATTTCGTCCGTCGACGGAAAATTGTTTAAATTGAACAATTATACGCTATAAAACGAATAAAGGCGCTTACAGAACGCGAAACATAAGGCATCGTGCGATTGGCAATGAAGTATTTACGATGACAAACCTTTTAGTTCAATGGATCTGAGAATACCGTGAGACAGAAGAAGCGCTTACGCACGTAAAAGTCATGGCTATCTAGATACATTTGTTTTTTTTTTTATATTAGAGTAAATACCACTTGTTAGAAATACTTTTTTCCTGTTTATAGAATGGAATTTTATCATTATTGTTCGCAAAACGCCATAATAACTTTAAAAGTATATAAAGTTCACATAAAAAAATTCTTTACAACGTCAAAAAGTAAAGAACATTTATCATTAGCAAGCTACAGAAAATTATTCTAATGTAATTAATTGAAGTTGAAAATTAGGCCCTCGTGTGTTCAAGATGAAGGAGTTAAAGGACATCTTTAGACCTATTCAATTTTCATAGCACTCTCTTATTTTGTAGAGATAGAGTTGTTTTCTATCTCATAGAACTCTTTTTGCTGGTAAGAACTTTTGCGAAATCTAGCATGGCACGTAATAATAAACATTCGCTTTAGAAGTACCGTTTCGAGTACCGTTGTAAAGTCTTAGTAAAAGGCGCATTCTGTGCTGCAGCTTCACATAAACCCTGAATATTGATTTCTAAAAAATATGCAGTTACCGCTTTTTGGCTTAAGAGGGCAGTTCACAATAAGCTTAAAAACAAAGTAAAATATGTCAAAGCGAAGCATAAATTGCTCTAATTTTTTAGTAATCGGATAATCTGTCAATGTAGGAAACTATAGGAGTTTAAAATAGGCAATAAATCCTAAAATTATAAAATAAAATGATCCATCGAATAAGTCAGTTACAGCAATCGATTTTGGAAAGCAAAGTAAAACGTGATGAGGATAGATTGCCGCTCGTAGAAAGTGGACGGATAACATTCCACCTCCTTTTATCTTCGATAAACCCTGTAAACCTTTAATACACCAACAGACCGACAGCGATGAGGACAACTTATGATTTTTTGGTAGAGGGATAAAGGAACTAGACCAGAGGTATTTGGGATCTGAGGAGCTCCTGAAACAGTTGTGGTTGGTAGGAACGGACCACCGCTTTCCAGGCGGAATTCTCGGCGCTGACTCTAGCTTAACTGCTTAACTGAGCTCAAGATTGTAGAACATTGAACCGATTAATAACGCCGAATCTGCCACCAGACTGCCACAGAGCTCTATAAAGGTGAAAATACTTTTACCGGTATGAGATGTGTATTTCGAATTTCTTTGGTTCATATCAGTTTGCGGCACTGCTGGTTAGTCTCACTGTCCGGGTCGACCTACTTCACTCCTGTTAATAAGTAATTACAAATAAATAAATTAAATAGTAAATTACGTGCATCTCTATAAGCAATGTATATAAACTCACGTGTAGAGTAAAAGTACTTTTACATGTACGAATGTAATAGACCAACACAGGCCGTAGGTGTAAGTTGGCAAAGTAAAAATCAACGTTTGGCAGGCCAATTCGCAGACGCACAGTGCGTTTGGTTATAAGCGTATAAGTAATTTATTATTCAATTGATTTATTTGCAAAATATCGATGTAATATGCGTAATGGTCAACAATGGAAGTCCTGGCAAACATGATGGTAGTCAGAATTCGACCGCTTATGTTTGAGTTTTGTAACTATCACACGTGAAGACTCTTTGAAGAGATGGAATGAAATGAATTCCTACTGCATCGCTAAAGTTACTTTGACGTATACGAATAAGTGAACAGAGCTAAGACATCTGAGACTGTCCAGGAGGGACCATTGCATATCTGTAAGGATTCTGAATGGACATTCCCGACTAAAGAGACCTCTACAAGATGTGATTAGCAATATAGGGGCTACCAAGCTAAAAACGAAACAGCGGAACACTTCTTGTGCAAGCATCTTGCGGTGACGCCAATTAAAAGGTTGGTGACGAACGGCTATTCCTTGCCACCATCATAGCACCAACATCCTGACTTGTGCCAACGCATTCAGATGGTTGACGTCCTAGAGGCGTATTATTGGCCTACATCTCACCCTCTCGTTGTCCGTAGCCATAAAAGATAATGAAATCTAATCTTATATCAGCCTTGGAACGAACTATTGTTAAGATATGTTTAGGTGCAGAAGAAGGTAGTCATTCCAAAGCAGCACATGTGATAATACGGGCTATTTGTTTGCATTTGATCAAATTTAAACCGTCTTATAGTTTCGCAAAGGCGGTAGAAAACCGAAGCAAACAGTGAAACCAAAAGAAGGAAGGATATAAGGACCTATAAGGTGAGGAGTTGAGAGGAAAAAATTGCATGGGATTCAAATTCTGCTGTGATATAAGGAACAACGGATTCTCTGAGAAAACACTGGGATTTTGACTCCAAGTTAGAAAAACATAGATCTGTAAGTAAATAATAGAAGCTATACACTAGAGGAGAACATGAAGCGTAAATCAATCAAAATATAAAAAGTCCGTGAATTTCATCACTTTAAAATCTCGGCTTAATTGATTTCAAAGTTAGTCAAGTATAGACGTATGTTTCTTAATTTCTTCTTAAAGCCCTCGTTATAAGCTCTGAAAAACAACATGAATCTTGCGAAAAGTAGCGTGGATTCTGGCTACTTTTATCTAAAGCTGTGTCGTTCCTTTTTAATCTTCAGTTGCACAATATCCACTATGCCACAAAAGATTATCGTATGATTTTTTTGATTAAAATTGATGTACATACGTTGTTCTTATACAAAATGCAGTAAAAGCTTTCAGTTTTGCGCAATTCACGTTATTCAACATCATTCTTAGATTAATGCATGTAGTTGAGATGTAGCGTATTGCACAATGCCGAACGATAAGCATTAACATCTTCGCACAGTCTCATAAGTTACCGACACAAAATGATCGTCAACCAATAAAATTTATTTTCAGCCAATTCGCAGTAATTGGTAATTGCCTGCAGAGACTATGGAAAGACTACTTATTCAAAAGGAAGATCGTACTACGGTCGGTATTGTACATATTTAACTATTCATATAATGTGCAGGCACAGAGATATAATTACAATTAATCGCTTGTTGCATCTAGGTCAGTCTGCGATCGATTTTGGCCATGTAATAAACTTAATGATTGCTCAGATTTTACACCAGATACGATTAAGTGGGTCGTATTTTAGGTGTACGTAAATAAAATGCACATGCAAATTGCAATGGCATTTTCTTTTAAGTTAACCTCTCAATTAGAACCAGCTGAAGAATTGAATTTATTACGACAAGAATGAAGGTTGATCCAGAACATCATAAAATCTTCTACAGAAACGTAAAAATGGTTTGGTTGCGAAATGTTTGAGTTATTAGTTAGTTAGAGTAGACAGAAATTAGCCTATAAAACTAGGCAAGGTATTTAAATTATCAGAACCAGAAAGGATAGATGAACCAGATGGAGTGCTCATGATATGATCATTAAAGCCGAATGTCTCAAATGCTTTACGGTAATTAACATATCTTTTGCAATTATTTTATTTTATTCGTGATGTATCACAAAGAATTCGAAGTACTTTTGTGAGCAATAATATCTGATGAATTGAATTGATTAACAGGCTACTTATTTGGAACCGAAAATCACTGAAAGATCAAATTTAACCTTTTGATTTTTAAATGAAATATATTCTTTCTGTTGATTTCACTTCTTTCTATCGTTATTTTGTCTTAGATATAGTTTTGTATAGTATTGATATTTCGATTTTAATAATAGTGATAACATTTGGTTCAAAAATTACTGTATTTCTAAACCAAAATGCGCGGTAGCGCCATCCTGTTGAAACCAAATATTTTTTCGGTCTGGATAAAGGTTTTCTAATTGGGTTCTGTTCGCATAATAACTTCCAAGTAATGTGCAGACGTATGGTTTCAATTGGTGAAAATGGTCCAATAATGTTTTGGCCCAAAGTACTCAAACATAAAATTTTTCTGGGTTTTGCGTGCGGACTTCTGCCATTTATCGGGGATTAGTTGCAGAACAATATTTACAGGTATGACCCATGTGGCTTTAAAAATTTGTAAACAACCTAGCGATGTCAGCTTGCCTGATGTAGAACCACAATACGTAGGGGTGAAATGTATCGACCAATGGGCACCGAAACGAATCCCAGAGTAACAAGTGCATCTAACTCGCAAGGGAACACCCTGCGGTGTCACTGACTGATCGAAATGAAACATGCCTCAGTTCTTACAGTAATGAAGTAGCTCAACAGTTTTTTTTTTGATTCAGGAGCATGAAAACTTCCTATGATTTTAAATTAAACTGAAAACTGTAGTGGTACAGAAATACATTTGTTATTCAAAATAAACAAAAAAGAAGTATAGTAGCATTCATAATTTTTTTTTATTTGTTTCATCTGAACTGTACGATTTTAAAGAGAGGTGAAATGGGATTATCAAATAATGTTGCTGAAGTGACCTATAGACGCATTGATTTTTCACAAAGGCGACAACCCGGTATTCGAACTCCTGGGTATACGAGATAGATAAGTCAGCCACTGAATGTCATCTGTAGGCTCGCTGGTTGGTAAAAACTCCAAAAGACCATTCAGAGTTTTCAGGGAAAGGTAAGAAGGCATCGTACATACGTGCAGTATGGTTTTAAAATTCTGTATATGTATATTCAAAACAAATTTGATATTGAGCAGGTAAATATAAATTATTAAGGAAAACTGAGAAATAGAATCTCAATATGGCTAATAATGATAGCAAGGACTGTGGCGTAGTATGGTAAACAACACATAAGTATCGGCAACCTCTGCACCACACAAGTTTAATTTATTATATAGTAATATAATAATTAGTCCGGGACGGCCGTTTCGAGGACACGAATGGTTCTCATCATCATCCGAATGATTCGGTCACCGGTTGATGATGAGGACCATTCGTGTCCTCGAAACGG
>LR736954.1:185618-211045 GCA_902654985.2 Oryctes borbonicus
CGTATAATCTCAAAAGTGTAAAAACTCCAGCGCACAATACAAAACACATATTATTCGATAAAACTAGGTTTTTGGTAGTTTCTTGTTAAAAATTAATTTTGTCATATTATGATTAAACAATTTTCACATTTAATAAAGGATTTGCGTAATAAGCCTGATTTAATGCAATAATTGTAATAATTACTATTATGTTTTCTCCGGATTTCCCCGCAATGCCGTCTGCGCTCGCTATAATGTAAAAAGCTTCAACAAGCTGTAACTCTTAAACGAAACATTTTTTGATATAGGTTTATATAAAGTTTTTACTCCAATATGGTGGGTAGAATGTGCTGTTTAAATTGATAATAATTTCTAAGAGTCGTTGCCTATTCTTATATTTCTAAAACCATTCCAAACGAAGATTTTTTGTTGTTTATTAAACATAAGAATCACTAATGATGAGAATCACGGCATTTCTTTCCATCCACGTTTTATGTACCTTTTATGTACCTAAAATTTGCTCTATGTTAACCGTTGACAAGTCGAAATGTTTACTTCAAATTCACAATGTACTCATTTAAATTTAAATGAGTACATTTCACAGAATATGAATTTGTTAGTCTCTTATTATTAGTGGTAATATTTTGTAAATGCGTGTAAAAGAAAGTGTGAAGAAATGTTCAATAAACAGCAAAGCTGAAGGGGTTGTGGATTCGGGAATGTTTCAAGAACACTCTTTCGACAATTTAAATTCAAGTGGAAAACGATAAATTTAAAACGAGAACTAACCTGATATAGCAATATTATAGGAAGCATTAAGAAACGACGCTTGCGCCAAACACAAAATGGCCGAACATCAACTGAGGATGATGAACTTTTCGGACGTTCGTTAACCGCTAGTAAATCAGAACATGTTGTTGCTATTCAGATTGCAGTTGCAAAAAGGTTGATAGATTATCCAAAACATTTGTGACATTGTGAAATTATCTTATGGCACATGCCAGTGGATTTTGTCGAAAGAATTGAGCATGAGAAGGGTAGCATAAAAGTGCTGTGACTGCTAGTGTAACAGTCGCAATGAAAGAGTCTTCATTTCGGCCAAAGAAAACCCATCAAGTCAAACATAACATCAAGTCCCTATTGACCTGTTTTTTTTTTTAATATTAATTTGATTACCCATACAGATGATCGATGGAGAGATCGTGACGTTCAAAGCCAACTAGGGAAGCATATGAGAAGTGATTCTGGAACGAATGTATTCTCTGCTGAGGTAACGCGGGGCTATCTACACATCGCTTTCGACGTACAGCAGTTTTTGGCGAAAAACAACATGGCCGTTATTTCTCATTAAATGGCTCCGCCCGACGCTTTCCTCTTTGCTAAGATGAAAATCAATGATAAAGTGGTGAACATTTGACACTATAGAGGAGATTGAAGCTGAATTACGGACGGTGATGAACACATTAATAGAACAAGACTTCCTGTCAACTTCATTTAGGCGGAACAGGAATTGAAATAAACTACGCAATTTGGCAACGATTTTAAGGCCGATCTACTTAGCACAAACATGTATATTACATAAATATGTTTGTATTATTATTGCCATATCCTATAGCATATAGGGCGTTGAATATATCGGGTATTAGTAGAAGTAACGTAGCGGCATTTCGTAAAAAATCTCAAAGTTATCTCAATTATTTCAAAAATTGAGCTAAGTGTAGGGAGTGTTGAAGAAATTTGGTATGAACTGAAGAGAGATATCCAAAAATGTAGTAGTATAAAAAATGCCTTATTTAAAAACTAACTCTACCGTGTGGAGTGAAAACTGGACAGCAAAAACTATGTCAGGATATTGTTTATAATAAAGGTGAGAAGAAAGAAAAGAAGGTCTTAACTTACAAGATTTGATTGATTGAGTTGTACATCTTTGTTTTTTTCTAAAACTATGTAAAAGGGGAAAAACATTACAGATTAAAAAAAATTACTGGTAATGTAATAAAGTGGATAAGGAAGATTAAAAGTTTTTTGTAGAAATTGTTTAAAAATCCAAAATATCAGAAACCTTAACGGTTAGGTGTTCCAATCAAGTAAATTAGTAGAACTAAGACTAATCCAAGCTAAAAACCGTACAAGACAAAAATTATTTGTCGAAAAGTATTTCAAAGGTTTTTTGAGGAAACACTTCAAATTGCGATCGAATACTAAGACGATTGTTCCTATTTGTCCGCTATTGTTTTACGATTTCTAAAGATTCAAGGTTGTTAGAGTAATTGCCTTTATTGGCTATATGGAAGGTGTAAGTGTTTTCAACAGACTATGCGATGTAGAGAGGGCGCGAGACAGATGTAAGTATAGAAGTAGAGAGATATCTGGAAGAATGAAATGTGCATTTGGTTTTCTGCTATCAAAGCAATATCGATAAACATACGAAAAATAAAAAGAGTACATTATAGCAGCGTTTTATGCATAAATGAAATCGATAATATATGAAATCAGTGATTTCAGAGTTGTGTTGCGGAGTACACGACAGAGAAAATGTTTACGCACAAATGGTACGCACCTTCTCAACGTTGTCTGGCTCGGTAATGTGGGAATGGTGTATTTCTTTCAAAACAAAATAAATAATTAGTTGGTTAACAAAGTAAATGGCAGATTACACACAATCATAGTTACACATAAATCATGTATAAACCGATCCCGGTATACATCTGCTTTGTTATTATTGTGCTTTGCACTTCGCACGTGGTCTTGGCAATGTGTTTTTGACCAACACATTGCAAACTAAACATTTTATTTTTGCGCCATCGTATATTAAATCCGGGAAATCTTTAATAAACTCATTCACTTTATCTGACGAGGGTCCTTTCTTTGATTCACATATCGACATTTTATTATGTACAACGAACACATACTGGATGGGTTACCAGTGCAATAAGATCGCTTATGCATATATTACGAATCACATACCCAAACGATCACCCCCATACCGATGCCTGTGAAACGCACGGAAGGTGGTGAACTTTAGTTATTAGTGAATAGATGTTAAACAAAATGAACCCTGGTTAATTTAATTGTAAACATCTGAAATGTTCTTTAATGCGTGTTTCGAAACTCCTACAAGTTCGGTCAACATAGCTACTGTTCATCTGTACAACATACCTTCTTTAACCATAGTACAATCATGATCGTACATGAACCTTGTGTCGGCTTAACATTTTTTTTCGCCGCTGAATAATTTTCATGCATGTAATTAGTAAATTTTCTCGGGCGACTTCTCATTTAATTCCATCTGAAGGGTTATGTAATAATAACCTACTATGACGCAAATTTCCTTTATGATGGTAGGCGTATAATTACTATTTTGACACTTTTATGTTGAGATCGTAATTATTTGTTTTGAAAGTCGATTATTATTCAAATTATAACCTTGTCTCTCTCTTACTGCCTATAACAATTTAAGTATTTGCGTATATTGAGTTTCATATTATCTTATTAGCAAATTACATACAGCGTGGAAGGAAAGTAACTGATAAATTCATTATCTTTCTTAATATTTATTTTTTTGAAAAATCTCGAAGGGGTATAGCGATCATTTTACGTTTTACTACATCATTGTCATCTCGTTATGTCATTTGTTTTTAAAGTTATGACGTCGTCATATGTTTTTTTAAGTAACGACTTATATTTTTTATTATTAATTTCAGTAATACTTTTTACTTGTATAAAATTAATAATATGTTACAGAAATAGTTAGAAAAACTTTGTCAAAGTTCGAATAATGGAATAAAAAGAAATTTATTTAATATATAGTAAAAACAACTAAAAACTATATAATTTTGGATAAACAAGTTGTGAAATGAAGTTGATACTTAATTCTTAAAATAGATATATTGCAATGGTATTGTTTATATAGCTTGGAAGTGACAGGTGTGTGCTTTTGGTTCTTTTTAATTGCGAATGTGTAGTGTTGATGACCTTTTCCCTCGAATTTCCCCCAGACTGGGTTTAGTAGCAGTATACGTGTTGAAGTTTGTTGAAATGAAACGTTAAATATTGAAGTCAGAATTCGGGGATCCGTGATTTGCAAATTACCCTTCTAGCATTCCTTCTATTTGAAATTGCCGCTAAATTTAGCACAGAAATTTACTTGTGAGACACTGACACCGAAGTCAGCGTTTCTTTCCGCTTAAACTAGTTGCTTGTTCTTAACTATTTGTGTTTCTTTCCACAGGTTATTGCTGGTCCTGATTCCTTCCAGTCGTGAACTTATTATCATATAGCCGATAACGGTATATATTGTGATCTTTTGCGAAAGGGAGAATTTAGAAATTTTAGAGGTCGTGGAATTCCGGAGTATCTCTAAAATATTCTAGATTTTTACTGGAAGAGATAAATGAAACTGTAAATGAGTTTTAGTAGTTCAAACGAAAACTAACCTTATATAGGGAAATTCCTACTCATAAACGCTATGACTATGGCTTCTTCTGAAAATCAACTTCTTCTGATCAATAAATACGACTCACACTTTGAATTCCGATTAGAATTCGTCAAATGAACACCTTTTAAATAGAAATTTGCTCTGACACAAGACAAATATACCCAAAGTTAAATATAAAGCGTCATTTCACGCCATTGTTTTATTTCCACAGCAAGCTTTAATGATATTCCTATTGAAAAATATATTTATGCCGAATACAAACGGAAATTTTTATCTAGCATGATACAAATGGTGCAGGGACGCAACTGTAGCTGAGATTCGATGCCTTTTGGATGACTTTTTTTACCACATACAGCTCCACAGAATGAATGAAATTTATATTCATTTAGTTATGGAAGTTATGGAAAGTGAGACGATGAAATATAAAAGAACTTAATATTCCGATTCCCTACTGCATTCCCCTATTACGTCATTGGCTGGACTTATCCTTCTACCACCCATAATCCAAAGGTAACAGGCCAGAAAAAGGAATTTTGTTTCACAAATGGAGCTCACATCTATTAGATGGACTTTTACTTCGGATAGGTGGTCAAACTGAAGTCACTAGACAAGATGTGTGGATGGGACAGACGACAGATAACCTCCGAGACGTTTGTTGTAACATTACAATATTGACATGTTTCAGATTTTCAATACTTGGCCTAATGACGGTCGTTTATCATTGATGATAATTGACAATACGTTAAAATTCGAGTTCTGGATTTTTATGCACTTTGAAATTAAATAATAAAAATTTAATGAATTGCAAGTGTAAATGCATGTACTTCAAGGCAATGACCCATCACATACCAACACATTGTCGCACAGAAATTCAAAGTAGCACCGAAAATGTGTTTATGTGTCAAAAGAACTTTGTAACGATCTAAAAAATACTATATCAAGAATAATACGGAAATGTTGCATCAACAACAAAAGTGCCTCGTATTATATTTGCATGTATGTCAAACATACTTTAAGCTTAGAATAAATCGTGTAATATTCCGAACGTATCCCACATGTTGTGTTATTGAGAATGATTGATTGTTACGTTCGTGGTATGTGGGTTTTTACTATTGCAATATCCGTCTTACTGGTTCACTTCATACATAAACGTTTAACTACAGATTACAATCCCTCGATTCATTGTGTAAGGTAGATTTAAATCGTAATATTACTCCATTTTCAGTTTACTTTCAGGCTTATTATTTGGTAATCGATTTTTCCCCTTCGGATTAACAAAGGCTATGCGCATAACGAAAGCGTAATTAGATATTTCCACCATAAAATTTCGCACGTTGTCACCGCTTACGTTACATTGCACAACTCGTATGAAAATGAATTACCTTTATCTATCCCCAATGATCTAATGACAGTAATCAATACGGTGCCGTAAAATATATCTTTCAAAGGCGAAAAAACACTTGGTCACGGCGCCTTTCCCTGATACCGCGACAATATTTATCCTTTTTCACTTGATCGCTCTTCACAGTTCACAGTTAAGAAAAATCATCTGTTGCTATTCTGCTCGTAGAAAATAACCTTGAACGCAATACCTTTTCAAATAATTTTGCGAATCGGCAGCGGCGATAGGCGAAAGCTTAAATAGCATGCGTGTGTTGTAAGGACAGGTGTCCGATGTGTGATGATTACGCAACTGGTGAATGTACTTGTTTGTCTCCCACATGTACCTAGATATATATGTATATACGCGTATATGCGTTTCGCTCGCATATCTGCAAATTGTATATATCATTACTATTTACTTATATCGAAGTGATTACGTCTACAAGGAGCGAAAGTATCATCGTTGCAAAGCCAGTTTTTTCTTTAGGTAGGTTCGATCTTGAATATTGACATTTATTTGTGTAAGCAGCTACCAAACATATTTCAGCATCCTGCATACCACGGTAATCTATCATTGGTTATTTAGTAGTAAACTACAGATCGACGACTTCTCATATCGCCTCGTGATCCTGCACTGCATCTTTACCTAGAAAATAATATAACCTCGTACTTATTTATTTCTTATGGTTTTCTTAATTTTGAGATCAGGTGTCAAGAAAAGGAAAACCAATCCCGTTCTCTAATATTCTATTAGATTTCCTTGGATGCTTTCCAAATTTTTCAGGCAACCTATACGGGGACAATAAAATTATATTATTACTGCTGATGGAAGGTATGTCTTACTTATTTAATGTAAACATAATAGTTAGTACGTTACTTTAAGTAGCTTTTATTTGGTTGCTTATCTGTATGTCTCTCTGTGCTATCTATATCGTACTATACAATTTTATTATCGTTAAATTAAAACAAATTTGTCTATTGTCTTTCTTTTTAATATTATTTCTAAGATATTTAAAATTAGAAATTTATGTAAAGTCTTTTTGTTTGCTTTTCCTAACTTTTATATAAATTAAAATATATATTGACAAGAGAACAAGTTTACATGTACAACATATAATGTAAAATGTATATATATATAGGAAGATATTTTAAAGTTATGATTAGAGCGCAACATTCTCGCTTGCCTTCCTGTGGTGTTTAACCGCGAGAGGTTGGCTGTGTGCTATGTGTAGTACATATCACAGTGCGAAGCTGACAAGTGTCGGAATTGAACGGAAAGCATAAAAATTTGTTGAAAATGCGTAGAAATGCATCAACTTGCTTGTTTGCTAAAACGGTAAACACGTATTTATGGTAATTTCCAGACTTAATATATATTGGTAAAGAAATCATGTGTTTAGTTTGCGATAAAAGTTTATTATGTTGCAAACCATATATGTGTAGGAACCATGTAAATAGCACAGCACACAACACACAACAACAAATTTTAAAAAACCGGAAGGAAACCGTATCAAGAATTGCTACGTGATTTAACGATGATGTTAAGTGCGCGCAATATACCGTTTCCAAAGTCGGACAAACAACGTTTTGTCAGTTTTGGAAGAAATACAATCCAACGCGGGAACTATTAAGTCCGCAGATGCCACGTAGGTATTTGCCGTCAGTGCGTGAGAAGATTGAGAATTATGGGAAAACCGCAGTAAAAAATGAACGGTTGTGGCTGATTATAGGAGAAACTACAGGAAAAAAAATTCCATAGTATCAATTGTAACACGTACAATGACCTTGAAAGGACTGTCATCCTTGTTTGCTAGCCTGTAAAAGACAGCATTTTTAATCTGCATCAGTGTTCATTTTTACTTTTACTAATGATCTTCATTTTTGCTTTTTATATATTCTAAATAACTGAATTCTGGTCTTAATCCTAAAACCATAAATACGTGTTCAGGAATTACAATATCGGCTAGATTGTCAATCCATTGTTTGTTTAGTTCTAATAAGTGATTGCTTTTTTAGCATTTGTTGGTTTTCCATCCAACAGTTTTTAATTGTGATATTAAGTTTTTCTTTTTATATTTAATATTATTTGCTTTTGTATATTGTGATTCAAACAATGTTTTTGTTATTGTTGTGGGTAATTGCCATATTTTTTTTTCACAAAGTACTTATTTATTGGCAACAGCTAAAGTTGTCAGTACACTCCTGGCCATGTAAGTTATTTGACTAATTCGGATCAATTCATGAATCCATCCCAGAGTTCATCCTAATGCCAGGAGCGCCTTACTTGGACCCTACCCCTACCCTACCCTTCTGGAGGTAGCAGTCCTGGTTTGACTTAATCCCTGGTTTTCTGGGTAACGAACTTCCCGATAGGCACGATTTGGGTACGGTTTTGGCCCAGCCATCTCCGTTGTATAGGCCTAAATCACGGGAGGGTCAATTGTACTTCGCGGTTGGTCCCGTTTCCGTCGCTGGTCAATAGTTGCCAGTGCTTGGCGACCTAGGACCCGAGGGGTGGATAGTTGTCGCACTGGGACGAACTGCACTCCGGCGGGCCGATAGGTGTTGCCTTGCATGGCTTAAATGCGGGGGGCAATATGTGAGGTAGGTTCCAAGAGATCGGTATCGACCGTTACCCATCAAGGTCGCGAAGGTAACTTCTCTAACATGGGGGACCAGCCGGTCTCCTTCGTGTGAGTGTCTAACTCGTGTGGGCAGTTCCTAGTTGATCGCTGAAAACCGGCTGAATGCCAACGCGGGTCAGCAGTTTTCCTTCGTGGTTTTTTGACGAGTGGGAGGCGCCATTGTAAAAAGCTGTAATAAAATCTTATATTTTAGTTTACAGTGATTTGGACGGTTAATACGGTGGACCTGTTAGAAATTGTAACCTCACATTTCGACGTGGAAGTTCCCTCCTTAGCAGCTGTTTATTCCTTCATATTACTGGTGAAGAATTGTAAATACAAGATATAGAAAGAAACAAAAGCAAAGTACAAAATATAAAATATTACAACAATATTTGTCAGGCAGACCATGCCGGCACGACAAATAGTTATAAATCTATTCAAAATTATACCGATAATACTCGTTAAAATTATAAACGCATTCCGTTGTGACAACAGCTTAAGGTGATCAGGCAAATGATTATACTGCGAAAACTGATGGTATGTAGAGCATCAAGATCGTTCGGAACGTACAAAGCTGGGGTGTCTAATATTATCACCATGGACATCCGCATTCCTTAGAAAATTACTGTTACGGTGCTAATAGTAACGGTAGAATCTAAATACCGTGTATATTTATCAGGTATTGAGAATTTATTCACAGAGCCAATAAGTCACACGTTGGATCTTCAAACATTGAAAATATATTCAGAAGGGCAAATGACAGTAGGAAATAACACGCAGGCTAAAAAAGGTATATATGTATTTCATTGTATATTATATTTACTCAGATTGACGGTTTTATTTTTTAGGATATCAGCAAAATAGTGTTGACCTAACAAAAACATCTAAATACGGAAATTAAACTCCGAATTAAGAAGAGCAGCGAAAGCTGTATGTTATAAAAATAGAATGTACAAGGGCAGAATGTGAACATTATATGAAAGACACTCCCCACATCTGCATGTACCAACTATAAAAAAATAAATTCATTTACAATAACCGTATAATATAAATTTATAAGTATGTACCTAAAAGCTTCATGTAGCAAAAGGTTTCAAACATGTTTAGAAGATATCAACAAACCGCAGTATTATATTTTTGCAAAGAATTCATTTATTAAAGGTAAATCGATATGGTATTTTAAATTCTTTTACCGTGAAGTATTTCATTGGATTTTGACTATTCCGAATATATTGCTTGGGCAATCTATTCTGTCTTCTTGGTTCATATTATTCACAAATTCAAGGAAATCTCTGAGATCGCCCGTAGTTCTTCTATTTTAACTAAAAACAAACGTAACAGACAGCACCAGAGATTTGAAAATATGTGAAATTGTGTTTAAACGTTATTAACATAAACACTTATACTTTCCGCAATTTTGGTGTCATCAATGTTTGTCAATAAGTTTTATGAACTTATGTGACTCTGATTTGCTAAAATATTACATGTGCCATACTTACTAAACATCTCCAAAAACCAATTACACGACCAATACAGAAGTCAGGTGTGTCTCATCGAACTTCGATGGACAAGAAATATATTATAAGTGGGTTTCCGCAATAATCATCCATTAAAACGATGAAAGTGTTGATGGCATTACAAATGTTACCATACGTATTTTAATGTTATGTGTTTATTTATGCAACTCAACTATCGAAGGATTGCGGAAGAACAAAAGAAATACACTACAGATCCGTGCGGTCAGCACTGGTTAGTGAAAGTATACGTAGATATAATTATTGTAGCATCGGCATGTATTTATGTTACCTCCTTAAGATTCGCTTAGCATATAGATCTACGAGTATTTGTGAGTCGAAGTTGTTTATTTCCCCGGTGTTGAATTTCAATAGGTTACTAAAACATGAAGCTGAACATTAAATTCTAATTATATGCTTGGTATAGCAGATAGTGACTAGATACTGATACAAGAAACAGTTTTACGGTCCTTGCGATTATTATGTATTTAAGCACATACTACTAGTATAATAGTAATCTTGATTAAATTAACTTACTATTGCTTGTTTAAAGATAAGCTAAATGATGTCTAATGTTAGAGAATATAGTATTTCCAATTTGAAATCAATTTGAAAGGCATTTCTAGGAGGACGTAAAAAGTTCTAGCCAGATTCTGCAGGATTTATATATCCTTCAAAAATTTGTTCCACGGTTGAGAGATTATTATAAATTATCAAGATCACGACATCAGCAACTTGTTAATGAAGCTAGCCTTAACTACAATGCAAATTTTATATTGAACACCGATAACCAAACTGCTCCGATGTGAACGAAATCACATTGAAATATATTCTCACAAATTAACGATCGGAAACTTCAAGGTCCTCATTCTGTAGCCGATGAATTTAATAATATATTTCACGAGGCAGCTTCAACAACTTATTAAAAAAATTTCTAAAACTAAATTGCCCAAGAAACTGACACAAAACGCCTTTTCTGTGTCTATCCTTCCCAGAAAGAGAAGTCATATATGTTGCAACAAGCCTAAAAAAAATAAATTCTCGTCTGGTTTTGATGATTCACCTGCTGCCATCGTTATAGAATTTAGATTGTGTCTTGCTAATGCGCTAACATACTTAATTATCTTTTTTTGAAAGTTTTACCTGAAATACTTAAAAACGCGATCCTTGTCCCAGTTTATAAAAAAGGAAATACATGGAAAGCTGCCAGGTATCGACCTGCAACTTTATTGTCAACTCTTTCTAGTATCCTAAAATATTGTATGCTGGATCGGCTTACAGCTTTCCTGTAGAGATATGGGTTAATTACGGAATCCCAGCATGAGTTTAGTACTTAAAAAAGGTAAATCAACGTCGTCAGCTTAAATTAATGTTTATGCTGAGGTACTAGGGCATGTAGGGCATCGAATTGTATCTGTATGAATTTTCTGCGATCTTTAGAAGGCATTTAACTGTGCGGTATACTCAAACTTGGAGAAAGTCGCGCTAGCTACTTACTTCACATAATGTTCCCCAAACTTTAGTTCTGGGATGTTTAAGGATGTCTACGGATTCCCTAATTGTCCGATTGTTATAGTGGGAAGAATTACATAGCAATAAAGTTGGACTGAATAGTATCTGGTGGTCAGTGTCTAGGTGATATTCAGTGATAGCCGAATTCGAGGGGAGGCGTGTTCTAGCGCAACGTTCGCGCTCTGTCAGGCAAGTTTTGCCGATATACATCAAACCACACGAATAAAGGATTTTGTAAACACCTTTACTCACCAAGGGAAGAAATTTGTCTTGGGAGACGGAAAAATTTCTAAAACCTTTGGAAAGGGTTTGAAGATGGTTTTGATGTTTTATTTTTTCAAAATTTTCCGATTATATCCGTTACCTTGCGGATGTGGGGAAGATAAGCGGTAGCTAGCTTGATGGTAGTGTTATTGTTCGTTAGTTTATTGGTTGGATGAAGATGTTTGTCAATAATTCTGCTAATATCCTTATTATAAAACCCATTGTTGAGGAGAGCCTTCCATACATGATCCAGCTCAGTGGGAAGATTGTTGGGTTCAGAGACTGCCATCGCTCAGTGAACCAAGGAGTCGATAACTGAGAACTTGTTTCCGGGTGATGATGTGTGGCGGTATTGAGGTATCTATCCATGTGTGTGTGGGTTTTCGATAAACGGAGTGACCTAATTGTAAGCTACCATCGGAGTTACTTGTGACTAGCACATTAACAATGAGAGTACACCGTTATGTTCTACCTCTATAGTGAAATTGATGTCGCGTGTTGACGACTGAAATGGTCTAGGAAACCAGGTGAAGTGTCTTTGTCGTGAGGCCACATAATAAAAGTGTCATTAACATATCGGAACCATGCCTTAGGTTTCAGATACGCTGAATCAAAAGTAACGGATTCAAAGGATTCCATGAAAATATTAGCCACGATAAAGGATTAATAATTCAACATCGTAACATGATACACGCATCAGGAAGCCAAGAGAACTGAACGCATTTTCACAAATTAACATAATTTGTGATTTAAAGGTAAAGCCAGTATCAAAAAGACACCAATATCCTTAAATTTTGTTTTCCGTGCTAAGGAAATATTACTGATATTGCTGTCGTTAGAAGAAGTTAGAACCTTGTGGGACTCCTCTATGTAAGACGAATTTTCTAGATGTAAGTTATTGTAAAAACATAGCACTCACAATTACTTAAATATTATTTTATTGAGCCAATAGCAGATGGAACAAAACCAAGGGAATCTAACTTAAAGAGGAGCAGTGCGTACTCCATTGTGTCAAAGACCGTAGTACACGGATCTGTACTACGGTCTTTGATTGGGTAAGTAACATTCATTTGTCCTCCATTTGTCCCAAGTTTACCACTTCATCGATAAATTGTGTGAGACAAGTCATATTGGTATCCGTAGAGCGACCAGTGATGAAACTGTGCTGATTGGGAGACAGGTCAAATATTATCATAAATAGAAGAATAAATGATTCTTTCGTAAAACTTTTGCAAAATTTGTGAGGACGATATTGGACGGTAATTGGAAAGGAGGCAAGTGTCACCTGTTTTATGAATCGGACAAATTTTAGTCCTTTTCCAAAGCGAAGAAAAAACTCCAGAAGTAATTCGCCTATACAAATCTGCAATCTTTAGTCAAGAATCGTGGAGTCATATCATAGCCTGGTGTAAGTTTATTTGAGAAAATAGACATAATCTTAAGCACCTCGGTATCCGTTGCAGCTGCAAGAGCACAAGGAAGGCTGTTGCATACTCTATTGTCAGGATGGGTAGTATTAGCAGTATTAGAAGGACCATAAATTTTTGAAAATTGATCAGCGAATGCATCACAATCTCAGTAGGATCCGTATATTCGCTTTGATCATTATATAGTCTGCCAGGAATTCTAGTAGATTTTCTTATAGAACTCAGAAATTTTCAGAGATCGGAAGGAATGCTCTTAATGCTATTCTCCATATTAACAAGGTGAGCTTTGTAAGTATCTTTAATTTCTTTTCTAGTAATGTTACGGATGCGTTTAAGTTCATTGAAGTATGAAATACTTTTTGTTTTAATCCATTTTTTATGGTAATAAGTTTTGGTATTTAGATTACGCTTAATCGAGTTGTTAAACCACGGAGGAAACTTTTGCTTAGTTGTGTACCGAGGAACGTGCATATCTAGGATCGAGTAAAGAACATTATATAAGTTATGTCAGCCTCCGCCAGATCAACCTCATTATAATTTTCCAAAGCAATCACAGCATTGTAACGCCTTATAAAGTGAAACATCTGCTCGCCCGAAATCGTATGGGAAATTATCGGCACTAGGAAAACCGTACAAGAAACCCTTAACCCTTACAAGAAAATAAGAAATTAAGTTCCGGGTGATGCAAGTCTTCAGGAACGAGGGGCGTCTCACAATGTGCTATACTAAAATCAAATCAATGTTCGAAAAGAATAAATCCAAAAGTCTCTTGTCAGTGTTGTATATGCTATTGTGTTGCTCAATACCAAACGTATGTAAGAAGTTATTAAAGACCTGATTTATTACAATCTCTACCAAAGCAAGAGTATAAGTGAGGTAGATTGAAATCTCCAATCAATATTAGCTTTTCACCCACCCACTACAATTCTAGAGCATTAGTAAAAGTCTCCAGATCATCAGCTGTAATGTCAGGAGGTATGTAAAGCAATTCTAGTAAGAAGAAGTAACAGTTAACAAGGACTTTGCACACATAAGTCTATAAGAAGCACTGGATTAGCTATACTTATGGTATTAATTACATGAAAAGAAATATTATCATCAAATGCCATCACGCCCTCTCCCCTGCCTCCCAATTTATTAATTAATAAATTTATTAAGGAATTTTATGAACACCTTGTTCGTTAATACAGGTGTATTTAGTTTTGCGCTAGAACGAAGCTCAAAACATGTTGGTTCAGAAGCTGTTAGTTCAGAACGTGTTACATGTACCGGTCTATTGCATCCATCGCATTTGATAATTTTATAATTTTTTTCGTTTATCAGAGAATCACACTTAATGCAAGACATAAATTAATTGAATGACGGAGAAAAAAAAGCACACAATTCATTCGTTTACACTAAATTGTTCCCATGTACATAAAATCCATTTTTTCGCACTGAATAACCCAATCATTACACATCGATAATTTTAAAAACAATGTACAAGATAAACTCAAATAAATAATATAAAGTTGCCCTCTATCGATCCTAATAACATCTGGAAATAGTATTCCATTTAAATATATAAGTAGATTTAAAAGGAGAGTTGTTTTATTTCAAGCGTATTTTCCTATCTTTTTCAAGTAGAAACATACATTCATACTATAAGATCGATAACGCCATCTTGTTATGTGATTCTAAGCAATACATAATTTTTTATTTCGTCGTCAGACTATGACTTTCTTAGAAATAAGTTGTCTGTAAACCACCTTAATTTTTCGAAAATTAATAACAACAAACTCTCTTCTTCAAGAACCACATCACTTATTAAACTAAGTTAGAAGGTAATGTTTTTCCGGCGACATGACGTAGACTATTCAATATAGATTATTGATTCTCATTTAAGTAGTTCAGAGAAAAAACAAATTAGTTTGTTATGAATAGTTTTTATCGACTTGTTTAATTTAACTTTTTCAATGATTAGCGTTTTCATGGAAAAATTAGTATTTATTACGATCACAGCGTTGCTAACTTCTTTATTAGAGTGCGTTCAAGTTTATATTACACATTACGATGATTATACTCTCTAAGTAAAAATAAAACAAAAATTATTTGGTCAATAAATTAATAAAAATCTATTAAATTAGTCCGCAAATCATAAATTCCGAGACAATTAATCCCAATGCTTTGGCATTATATAACGTTTGGCAACTTTGACAACAACCACGATTCGTTTATCCTTCAAGGACATCTTCCCATCACACCTGTTTTCAAGAGAGGCACTGTGTTAAAAGGCAGTGTTGATAAGTATCAACCAATTAGTACCTTATCTACTTTTTCTAAAGTTCATGAAGTGATCATAGATAAAAACAACGAATTCCTTCAGTAAATTCAATTTATTTTGTAACAAGCAATATAATTGTACAAAATGAATTAACAATATAAATAATAAAGTATATATCACCATTACGAGAAGGGAGGAGCAAAGAAAATGCCACGAATTGCCATGAAATGTCTTAATAAACAAAGAAAACAAACAATGGAACAAATTAGAGAATATTAACTTCTTTCTTTAAATATGTTGAAATGTATTGTAACGTTACAACGAAACGTCCATGAGGTTAACTGCTATCAGCGCCACGCACACATCACTTCTTGTCACTTCAGTTTGTTCACCTAGCGAGAACAAAGGTCCCTCTAGTGGTAGAAAGCTCGATTTCTAAAACAGAATTCCTTTTCTGGTTATTACACTAGGGGCGTAAGTAGAGAGTGATATTATAAGACGAGCTAACGACGTTAGTGGTAAAAACGGACTATTACTTCTTTCGTATTTTATTTTTTTTTTCCCAAAACTACTAAATTAATGTGAAATCTTTCTACAGCAAGGTTTAGTGTAAATTTTAGGTATATCTAAATGTAAAAGGATAGTTATTCGAACAATTCAAATTAGAATTCGGAAGTGAGTTAATGTAAACTAATCTGAAGTAGCCGGGTTTCGTCCGAAACACTTAAACACAGCATTTATGAAACGGAATTTCGATTATTAGGGTTAGTTGTCCACATCTCATTTAAAAATTTTATTTATTACTCTCTATTCTCTAAATTCCATCTAAATAATTTCCGAGAAACGTAAAAATGTCGGAATTTTCTCTAGTTTTCTTCACGAAAAACGGTATATTATTATTTCAAAATTGTTTACCATTGCTATTACAAAACATGTAGAAGCTTATGTTTGAGGTGATACCCAAAAATTGCCCAAATTTGATTCACGCGTGTGAACGTATGTTCAAACGCCACTAGGTGGGGTTGTATAGATTGTATGCGAATCAACATGTAGGTTTCACCGTTCTTTGTTGCCGATTTGAGAGAACAGCGTATCTGTATCAAGTTCTGTTTACCTGCAGGTCAGACAATTAATGCCAAGCTCTATCGCAACTTTCTAAGGCGGTTAGGCGAGGGAATGAAAACGAAATTTTTAGAAAAGCGACGCATGAACGATCGGGTTCTCCACCATAATAACGCCAGCAACAGCATTTTTTGGCGAAACTCGCCTGGTCTGGCCCCCTGAAACTTCTTCCTCTTTCCAAAGATCAGAAAATTAAATTGTCGGAGAGAAAATTTGACATGATAACGAAGACTAAAGTTAAATCGCAGATGATGTCGCATATTAGCGAGACAATATTTTCAAAACTTGATCGATGTTTGCACTCCCAAGGGAACTATTTCAAAGTCGACGGAGGCGAATGAAATCCTGGTATTTTACAATTTTATTTACTGTTGAATTTTGGGATTAGTATAGTTTGTCTATTATCATTCACACCAGCATTCCGAACAGCAGCAGCAATATGTTATAGTGTAGTGTGGATGGTCGTTCGTAACGATCACCACCATTAACTGATGTCTGGCCATTATCGACACGTTTCAACCCATCATCAGTTTGTGTTTGATACAAGGCGTCGTCCCCCTTGAGTTTCTGCGGCAATCTTACCGAGTTTACAAGAAAACTTTATACAAATACGCAGTTCCTTGATTGCACTTAAAATCGCAAACCAAGTAAGCATAACAATGAAAAATTATTCATCAAAAAACAATGTTGCTATCTACAATGTCACATGGCATGCTAACTCACAAAGGGTATACACAATTCCACAATTTCGGGAACTTTGGATACCACCTTGTATATTATTTTGCATTATTTTAGGAGTTAAACATAATTCTGGAAGCGTTAAGATTTAAAGGGAATAAGTGCGATGAAATGTGTAAAATACAAAATTGGTCATGCCAGACTTAGTTCTTTATAGTTAAGAATATTACTCATGGTACTTTTATGTATATTATGTATACTTTTAAGATATCCTCGTATCTCGGGTGTCCAATGTTTTTTTTCATAGTTTTAGTCGATGCCTCCATTCTGCTTAGACTTTGGCCATTTTTCATATTTCTTCTAGAGTTTTGCCTCTTTCGCTTCTAAATTCACCCTTTCTATCTTCTCAAGGCCTGAAATTGTTTTAGTGAAACAAAGCTTTTTTTTTCTTCAAAAGTAGCCGTTTTTTCGCAATTTCTGTATGTATTCATGTAATGACCCATAATGTGACCTAGTTATTGTTTTTCCTTTTTCAAGATAGTCGATTCCAGGCATATTCTAAAAGACATTTGCAATCGCTTTTCTGACCGTCAGTATACTAGTGTATCCAAGTTTCATTTACAGTTGTTAATCGGTGCAAAAATTTCGACTTATTTCGTTTAAATTGCTTTACTAAGACTCTGAAAATAATTATTCGAATGCATTTTTTGAACCTGAGTAGACAAGCGTGGCTAATTCTTTCGTCCACAGCCCCTGTTATCTCTCCAAGTTCAATTCGATTAACACCATTTGATGCAGTGGTTGCAATTTTTGGCCGTTCCAAACATTCATCGTCTACCAAGCGGGTGTGACCACGTTTAAATTCAGGTGCCCAAAATTTCACTGTGACAAATGATAATACAGAATTCCCATAAACAGGGTCCATCTCGGCTTTAATTTGCCTAAGCGTATTGCCTCTCTACTGCAACAATTTAATAACGGCCCGATATTCGATTTTTTTTATATTTTTGCATCCAACATGGCCATATTTCCAAAAATATCACTCAACGCAATATTGCCAGAATACGAGTAACGCCATTTTCATCGTGGACCTTGAAACTTTTCAAACTGTCCTCGTAATTACCGTACATGGTAAATTTAATTGTTCTACAAAATGAGCTTCTAATAGTAATAAATCTTAATACCGTACAGAATATACAGTCCAATAATATTAAGGATAATGTGCAGGATAAAGAAAATAAGGAAGATAGAAATAATACCACAAAAGTATAAAACAAAGCAGTTACTTAATATTATATTTCTTAATTGTTACGCGTGTAAATAAAAATGGTGAAAATGGTAAAAATTTATGACTGAAAAGAAGGGTATTAACCTCAACTATTATGTTACGATTTCCGCGCTTATACGATACTCGTCAGTTAACATAACAACATAAGATAACTGAGAGATTTGTCGGCAAATGTAAAGAATCAGATGGGGACACAATTTTGTTTAAGATCTTTAAATCGTCATGTAACCGAGACTGTTCAATCCAGAAATAGTAAATGGTCATTCGAACAGATATTAAAGAGAAGCGGGTGTAAGTTGGAAACTTGAGGCATGCCATTGTGAAAGATCGGCATAATAATGAACGTAGCAAGAACAATTGAAAGGTATGAATTAATCAGTGAATTTCGACGTAGATGTCGCATGATTTATCGTATCAAATACTTTACTAAAGTCGAAGTAAATTAAAGGCTTTCGTTAATGTAGTGTGTCAGATTAACTAAGTTGCTAGTAGTTGGGAGAATATGCTTATGAAGTATGTGAAGATTTTTTTGTCTAAAATTTGTGTCTAAATATATCGTAGTTAATCACTTTTCAAAATAAACTTTTTGTGGCCTTTGAAATTTTATCTGAAAACTTAAAGCAGCTTAGTGAGAGAATAATCGGAACTTGTCCACATCTCCGGTTAAAGATGGATTAATCTTACTCATGTTTGCGCATAATTCACTGCATGCATTTTATTAGTAGTATAAAATAACATTGGGATTGACATGTTTAGCGTTTATTAATCCACATACTTATGCACTTCTATATCTGCGAACAATAAATGCAAATTTCTTCAATTCAAATATTTATGACAGAATCGTGGTTGGCTTCTAAAATAGGCTTCGAAATTCAGTTAATTCGGCCGTCTTAAAAATTCCCATATCGGATCGAATTAAGCAAAAATGGGTTTAATCCAGTGATAAAAGTTATCGCGATAAAAACAACATGATTCGTATTTCGCATCAGATTCACTGAACCCTAATTCCTGACGTAAAACGTCCTTGCTTTGTTGTTGTTGGGTACAATAACCTTAGTTAAGCGCGGTGTGGTATTCGCGTGCCACTTTTGAATGATGGAACAGATATTCTGCGAAGTTGCTTTGTTTGTCGCGAGAGGAAAGATTCACACCATATAATTTGTGTATGTATATATAATTTCATTTTGTGGTTTTTATCTTCGAAGGTAAAGTAAGCATACTGATCTTTCTTACTAAAATTAAGTAAACAGCTTATTCACAAGTTTTCTTAGAAATTAAAAGCCATAACTGCGGTTTACCACAATAAATAAAACAGTAATTAACTTTTCTGAAAGTGATTTTCTTCTAAACCTATTAATTGAACGTGTAGGTGACAGCTTCATCAATCGCTGCGGGAGAAAAAATTTTTTTTTTAGTATTCTTTAACCAAACACCTTGTAGAATTTTAAAAGCGTGGGGTATTTTGTGAGTAATAATTGCTAATTGAAGTGATTTCTGGTTCTTCCGTGCTTGTTATACGAATGCTTCGCTGTTCATAGCGTTTTCAGTGGTTTCCTAAAGACTTCAGAAAGTCTAAGAAACATTTAAAGAAGTGATACACCAGTATAAATGAAGTAATAATACTATAAGGAGGCAAACAATTATAGGACAAACTTACGACTGGCTACTACTTGCATATGTCCTTACTACTTGATTGTAATTAACGGATTTTTTATTTTTTTATTAAATTGTAAATTTAGTCATCTACTACAACAGTGGCGTGGCATTTTATCAGAAGTTGCAAGAAGAACAACATGCAACAATCTTGTTTTGCAAGTCTTGATATAAACATTGTTGGAAAATACACCGGCCGCTACTAAAAGTGCGCCAGTGCCGCCGTAATTGCATGAGTCTGCCGAAGTTTCATTCTCAGTTGCATGGTGTTTCTTCTGGGTTGCTGCATGTTGTATTTCTGCGTCTCACATCAGCGATGCAATTAAGAGAAAGCAACAACCGCGGAAGTATACAACAACAAATGCATATACTACTTATAAACATGTACATAAAAAACAATTCAACAAAAGGAAAGTAAATAAGGTTCGTCTAGCGCATCTATGCTCAGGTGTTAAACGCACATACGCACCATTGATTTGCAATCGAATGATTGTAATCAAGTCTGCGCGCAACTTCCCTGAAATTAATACCACCTTCCCGTAGCCCAATAATCCGGCCACGTTCGAAGGGCGTCAATTGTTTATAAGGCGTCCGTTTTTGTTTGCGAGGCATCACTCACGATTGTTTGTGCTGCTTGTGCTATTTCACGTGCTTAACATATCACATATTGACTCTATAAGTAATTGTACTTATTGTTAATATTGATATCGGTAAACACAATTTATATAGATTCTTGATACTTTTTGATTTTTGATACTTTTCTTTCAGTCAGAAATTTTCCAATTTTCTTAGTTTCAGTTTTTTTTTAATCCCAATGTCCATTTCACAATTAAATAGGGTAGCTACTGTAATGTTCCTAATCTGTACTCCGAAAGCATTGTGCATCCACAAAAACACAGATCAATTTTGAAACATCATAAATTCCTTTTTAATTTAGAATTCCGTTGTGGATTGAAATATATGCGCAAATACTAAATGTATATAATCAAATTTAAAAGTGAAATAGAAACGGAATAGAATCCCACTTTCAATTTCACACAGAATAGTGGCTTTTTATTTATTTTTGTGAAAGGGTTTTTAAAATCTAAACCGAATTAATGCTATTATACAAAAGAGATTTAAAACACCAATATACTTCACCAAAGCATGTGTTACTTCCTTCTTTCAAAACAATTTGCATAAGCTTACATTTAATAGATTACGTGTTGGTTTCAAAACTATATTGTTATCATTTACGACTTCGTTACATATTCATTTTCAATCTCGGTTGTTGTAATCACTAGCTTCCCTACATTATATACCTCTTTCCATCCCATGGAAAAAAACAAAAAACAACTATGTTCCACCTTCAATATTCAAATAACCGTTCTCTGTAAATATTAGACAGGTATTCAAAGCCTATTAAAAGCGTATTCCCGATTTGTCTAACATGCGAGGCCTGGGGCACACAATATAACCATCTATTGATTTTACATTTCTTAGTATTCATGGAACCTAGCACGGTCAATCGGTAATCAATTTAGCAGAATGAATACTATAGGGGTGTTTACAAATTATAAAAACGTTGAGATTAACCATTTGTGTACACTTTTTCCTTAACCTCTTGCCGCGTCTGGTTTACTTGAAAAAAAAAATCCCGTTTAACACAGTTTCTACTTCACAATGTATAGTTATTTTTTGCCAGTATTTCTTACCGCTGTATGTTCATGCAATATTCTAATGACTGCTGAATATTTTATTACATTTATCATTCTTTGCTGTTAATGAACCAGCTTACTTCTCCTAATTTTCACCTTTTATACAAGCATTTTTACAGCTCTAGTATATTATACCACCACAATTTCGTTTAAGATTTCGGTAGATTGCTGTATTTGTCTTTGTTTTATATCTGACCACGCACAATTTTACACAAGTTTTCTGTATTGGTGTCCTCTCTTTCTCCAATATTACTCCGTTCCGTTTTTTCCTTTTCCTTCTCTTCAGGCGGTGTAATCTCCCACATCTGCTTATCCTGTACATTTCAATTTCATTCTAATATCTGCAGATATCTCAACCAGTTCAATTGTTCTATGATATTTAGTAGCGATTTAATCCTCGACTATTTGTGGTTTCCTTTTTTTTTGTTTGTAGTAGTTCTTTGGTTGATACCACATAAGACATAGTACCAGTTCTTGCCAGCTATTGCTATTCGATCTATCAAATTCAATTTAAGTGACCTTCAGACGTTGCGGCCATATTGGGTCTTAGCGAATTATCAAGTAAAATCACATAACCTCACATAGAGTATTTTAAAATTTAAGCATGTGTATTCAAATTACTTATTCGTTTACAAGAATAGTTGCACATTTTACGCTGAACCGGTTTCACCTAATTTACCACATGTAACCCTTTGTTGTCATGTAAACATTTCAAATTATAAGATAGGTGCGCAATGGGAATATTGATGAAAGTTAACGTGAAAGGAAGAAAGACTTCCAAAGACGTAATAACATCTAAGGTGTTTCATTAAAAAAGCCAATCTTGTATCGTGTACTGCCGAAACTGAACACCCTCTGTACTTAAATATAATGCTGTTTCGCAGTACTTGTCTTCGAAAGTGTTCTTTTTTTTTTAGTTGCTTAGAACAGGAATTAACTTCCACCTATACACTAGTCGAACAATCTGCAAAGCAAACGAACAGTAAATAAATCTCTAGGAAAGGGGATTGGTAATGTGACAAGTGACCTAGTTGATAGCTGCTACCTGCACAACGAGAAAGAATGTTATCGAATGCAGAATTATTTTCGTTCTACCCAAAAACTATACGTTTAAGAATTAGGAGCTTTCATATAATCTTTTTTAATATAATTTAATATTCATATGCATTGTGTACACATCGTTTATATTTATCTTGAAATCTAGAAAACTAAATGTTTTAAACATATCCCACAAACAATCCCTTAAATCATCGAGGTTATTATCGTTTTCCCTAAAAATGTTGTAGCAAGCTTTTCAAAAATGTAATGAAACAATTAAATAATAATTAGACTTTATATAAATAAATCATAGGTAATTAGCTGGTAGTATTTGTTGACAATTGAAAACTTTTTTCATTTGTTACGTACTATGTGTGTTAGGAGGTAAGTGTTAAGGTGGAAACAGACTACTGTTACCTCACATGATCTCAAGTGCTATCACAATAGCACTTACGTCATGTCAGTAGTACCGTCTGAAATAAACTGATTAAAAAAATCATTTTGGTCATGATAACACGTTTTCAATTTGAGAACGTAACAGCATGTAAGCTCACTTGGGGTGACAATAATCTGTTTCCACCTTTGGTGGCTAAGTATTTTAAATCTTTATTTTCAGTTACTCGTAGTAGTGGTTTTATAGACAAAAATGTAGCGAAAACTACATTTCTTATCAGTTTTCTAGTGTATTTATAAAAACAAAATAAAATAAATTCTTTGATACCAACATGAATTCTAAAAGGAAATACTTAAATATTTAACGTCGCAGAGAAAATGATATATTTTGTGATTTACTATAACACATGAGTCTTCACACAATGTTAAGAGAGGGTGAAGTTCTCACGTGAGAGATCATAGGTATAAGGCATGGTAGGAAAACAACATAACACTACAGTTTATCATAACATCCAACATTCAATTTTGCATTTTAATCTAATTATAATCGTATAGATATGGTTATTTATGTCACAAGGACGTATGTGTAGTTTTGCGGACGAGGATATTGTTACTATTTACGTTTCTAGGAACATAAAATTTCACTTACCCTCGCTATCAAGTGCAACGAAGGTAAATAAACTAAATCACACTCTATATTTGGGAAACTTTTTCATTACCAATTTTATAGAGAAAAGTTCCTCTTCCTCAAAAATCACAATTAAGCTACTCAAACTTTACTTGTGACGTATAGGACGATCGAAAATTTAAAAGACCAAAATTGACCTAAAAGAAAAGTACTAGTAATTTTTATCTCTGAACAAAATATAAAAATAAAATGGTACTACTACTAGAAATTGCCTCTTATTGTTAACATTTAACACTGTTAACAATTATTTTTAAAGAAAATTTAAGCACAAATGAACTTTGTTGTAGAAAATTCCTTCAACACATTTCTAACCACAACAGGAGTTGTTTCTAGTGTTGTTTCTGTAATTATTCTCGACAATATTTTGAAATGATTTTTGCAAATATACTCTCTATTTGAAGTATCCCCATAAAAAATAATCAAGTGGACTAAGGTCAGGAAAAGGATATTTAAGTACTGTCTGACATCCTTTGTACTATGACATGGTGCACCATCCTGTTGGTACATATCTACAGCGTCTCGTGTATAGGTGAATGAATAAATAAAATCCTACAAATAGTTATATTAGTATGAATGAAAAGATCATCTTCCAGGTCTTCTTATATCAGACAGCTATACTCCAATAAATATTTTAAGAAAGAAAAGTTTCCCAAATGTATAGAACTCATCCAAATTAAAAGAAAATAAGGCAAGCTTAATACATATGTATGAATTTGTCGTGACAGATATTTTTCTAGTAAATAGAAATGTTGATGTTTGCTTTTTAATACTTCTCATAGTTTCGGAAGTATTAACGCAAATATAGTGGGGCTGTGCTGCGTTTAGGGTGCTCTACACCACAAGAACGGGCGATTGGGCACCTAAAACGATTACCGCTGTTTTTATACTATTTTAGTGTACAAACCTACAAAATTCCAATTTTCTTTTAATTTTCTGGTTACCTGTGTTCTCTTGTCAATTCGTAGTTCTTTCCATTACAATCAATGATAACGATTAATAAACTCATTCCCGGTAGTTAATATTAGATTTAGAGCAAGTTCCCGCACTGTACCATGGTACATATTTATCCAGGAAACAATTTCCTCTTGGTTTCTTACATTTTGTACTTCTCTAATTCAATATAATTTTAATATGTATATGTAAATACACTCCTCAGATTACGTAAATCGCGATTGCACAAAGACGGAATACAAATTCGCAATTTGTTATAAATAATACGAGTGTTGAGAAATCCATGCTAGTGCATCATTAGACGCTTTCTTATATACTTTTATACAACTTAATACATGCGGCGTTACGCAATGTTCTCGCCCATATCGTGTGTTCGTATTACATACATTGCTACCAATCGATATAACCTCTCTGGTACATCATCTCGCTTTTCTATCAATGTACGTGTTTTTTTTTTTGCTTCTACTGCAGCGGCGAATAAATAACACCGCCGTTGCTAATTTAAGACGTGA